>DWLS01004305.1:0-14198 GCA_018246255.1 Pachliopta kotzebuea | reverse complement strand
TAAAATTAACAATTATAAGAATAGGTACTGGTATGTAAGCCAGTTACAGGCGTGTACAGCAATCTCTTAAAACTCTATGATATGTTAAAGCAATCCTATAAAAATTTGGAAAAATTTGTTAAATTTAGAAATTTATTCTAGACAGTCTCCGGCAATAGAGACTTACCACCAGTAAATATATCAAAATAATGTACAAAAGTGTTTACACTACACTCATACAGTTTGATGGAATTTAAGTTATTTAATTTTTGTTACAGAGAAATTTAAGATATAATTTTGATTTAGTTTAAATGTTGTGGAGTAGTTTACAAGGGATCAATGTCCAGCAGTGGACGTTCATCGATTGAAATGATGATGATGAAAACTTCTTTTTTATTTGTCGAAACGACTAAACAAGCTAGACGTTCACTTGATGGTAAGTGATACGTCGGCCCATAGCAACAATGCGCTTTAGAATGATATACACAGCACCAAATTGTGTTCACTGCAGTGAGGCTCGAGATATTAAGGCCCGTTATACTAGTTATCTTACTATTTTTTTTTCATTAGTTACAGATCAATGCTTGACCACGATCCCACCTGGTGTTAAGTAGTGATGTGGTCTATGATGGTAAAGCGCATTGATCTAATAAGTGCCTATTTACTCTTTTCTTGAAGACACCCACATCGTATTTGTACGGGAACACTGACGCCGGAAAGTTGTTCCATTCCTTTGCTGTTCTTATTATAAACGAGGAGTCAAACCTCTTAGTGCGTAAACTGGGGATGTTTACAACATAAGGATGGAGTCTAGCCGTGCGCCTTGTCGTCCGGTGATGGTAAGGAGATGGATAAATTTCGTCAAGCAATTCTTGCGCACAATCCTCGAAATGAATCCTTTAAAACATCGCGAGACTAGCCACTCGGCGCCTGTGATCAAGACTGTCCAATCTAGCTAAGATAAGTTCTTGATCACCAATTAGCCTCTTGACCCGCCTCTCCACCGAGTCTAGTGCATTAGCATTTATACCAGAATACAGTAACCTTTGCACAGTAGTCGACAGGACTGCAATAAGAGCTCTGTACCTATCTAGAAGGTATGGCGGCAGCAAAGACCTACATCTACTAAAACTAGCGTTGACATGTTGTTAGTTGTCATGTATGACAGTTTGCATGATATGTTGCATTAGATACTTTTTCAAAAATTTTTAATTAAAAAAACTAATACAAGTATATATACTTTTTTAAAAAAAAAATGTTTGTTAAATTTCAATATATACTTAGAGTTCAAATTCTATTACTCGCGACTGTATTTCATTCTCTTAACGATCGCAACTTATTTAATATTCATACAATATGTATAAGGTTTCACTACGACTGGATGGTTGTATTACATTTGGACGAGATTGGTCCACAAGGGAGTTCGTGATTAAATTTCTCGGAACACGACGCTCTCGGGTTCAATACTCGGTATACTTGTTATTAAATATAAATTATGATTCTGTAAACACGGGTACAATTTGTACCTATTAGTATATTGTAGTGGTGGTAGGTCTTCATTATTGGCGACCATCTAGGTACATAGGTATAGCAGCTCCGCTACTGCCATGTAGTATTGTGCAAACATTACTGTATTCAAATTTGAAGGTTGCTGTATGCTAGTGAAATTACTGGGGTAACGATACTTAACACGTTATGTCTCAATTCAACGAGCGCAATGACCACCACTGGCGTTGCCGACCCCCAAAAAACCTTATCACACCCTTTTTGAACAACTCCATTCTGTAGATCCCTGGGAAAATCTCGGCAGGAATTTCAGTCCAGAACTTGATAGTTCTTGGGAGAAAATATTTTTGAAACCGGACCGTACATGATCATTGCGGTTCTGGAGTATGAGGATGAACTCCCTATCGACGGCGGACGGTGAGATGATGAAATATGGATGTGGCCATCAGATCAAATAGTTCTTCAGAACATATATATATGTAAATATATATTCTCTGATGATGTTAGTGCTGACTCGTCTTTTGTGACGTATACACCTAATTTGATACTGGGCACGCGGACCACGGGGCCCACGGCCTTCAGAACACAGACGATATAAGACGCATATGGCAGCGCAATCGCTTCTGAGGCCCAGGTCTTCGAGACCGTCTGTAAACATTGGATTGATAACGATTTTTACAGCTCGCCTCTATACAGAGTCGAGAGGAGTAAGTTGGTATTTAGGTGCTCCCGCACAAAAGTATGAGCAGTACTCCGGATGAGGCCTATATGAAGGCAAACGTATCTCCTACAAGCTCTGAGTCTTCTGCGAAGTAGTAATAAAAAACAATGTGGTACAAATAAAATCTCGTTACGTAAGTCGTACGTACATAAAATGTATTCGTTTTTATTTTAAGAAACATTGTTACTCCGCAGTAGTTAAGTTTTGTTTCAAACCGGTAGAAGTTTCCAACCGCATTTTCATTGTGAGCGTAGAAACTGTTCCGAGGCCATACGTCGACGGAAATAGAAGCCTGTTATGAGCATTTTAGGTGTTTATATCTATATACTTTACACGCAAACCATTTCATGACTAATTTAATTTAATTAATTTTATTATAATCACGACTCTCTTTCTCTCTCTCTGTGGCATATATTATTCTCATCTGATGGTGGGATCTGCTTTCTGGTCTTTTTCTTCCACTTCGCTCAGTCGGACGCGTCCTCTTCGGTAATTAATCAGACGGTATTATAATCACAACTAAACATAAAAAACAATAATAAGTTAACATTTACTACTGGTAGGTATCTGTTACAAGACATCTATGTAGATACCACCGCAGCTCTTATTTACCGCAAAATAGTTATATGCAAACATTACTGTGTTCCGGTTTGAAGGGTGTTTTATGATAGTGAAATTACTAGGGTAACTAGACACCGTCTCTAGGCGACGAGCGCTATATGGTGCTGTATATTTTAACCAGAGCCACGTTGTTATGAGCAAGCGTATCACTTACCATCACATAAACGCTTTCCTCGTCTCATTGCACTGCAATATTGAAAAAAATAATTTTTGGGCATTGTTTTTATGGTTTTAATTCAAAAGCTTCATTTAACGCAAATCGTTTTTTAATGTTATAATTTTGATATTAAAAAGAAACCAGTAAGATAGGTCTTAAAGTTACACTTACCTTGCTTTCATAAAACGTTGAATCCAAATGCACCAACTGCAAATAAAATAAGAACCATGTATTAGGAAATCGGCGGTAGTTAATAAAAAAACACTTTTCTTGGACGATATTTACTTCTTCACAATGTACAACACAAAGAGAGACTTTGTTACGAGTAACACAATTCTTCTGATGCAAGAGTGACTCTAAAATCGACAGTACTGCCTTTTTTTTATTAGTTAAGGGCCAATGCCTGACTACGATCCCACCTGGTGTTAAGTGGTCAATGATGGTAAAGCGCATTGACCTAATAAGTGCCTATTCACTCTTTTAAACAATAAAATGTCAGCTCACGCCACGTGTACAATAATCAAAACAACTATTACATTATTATACATTTTATATCAATAATGGATTAATTAGTATAACACTTTAAAAATAACATTCTCAATTATTACATACATTTCAGAGTGAATGATAAACAATACAAAAGTATATAGAAATTCATTCTCAATTCATTCTAGTTCCTTTTTGTACGAGTCAATAGAAATACTATTTTTCCAACAAAATGTTTATCGCTAGTTATTTTTCCTTAAAATCTAACACATGAAAACACACAAAAAAAAATATTCGTATTATACAGATGGTCCATAGACTAAGACGAGTATTGTTAAATCGCAAACGGAATAATAAAATCTACATTAAATTTTAGATAACACCCTCCTTTCCATTGTGGTTTTGAACCTGAAAGGTTTAGTCCGTGCCCCATAAATTTATGTTACTTTAACATGTCACTTGCAAGGACAAATCGCTACCCGGTACAGAATTTACGACTACCTTCATAAATATTTATGACTTTCACATTCCCTTGCTTTGAGTTAAGAATGTTTTAATACAAAGTATGAATATATAATATATCGATAATAAATAAACTGGAATAACTTTATAGCCGCAATTTTATCTGCATCTGATCATTACATCGGTCAAATGACCAACGGCATTAAATATGTGATGGAATATGGTGGTTTAGATTGGTATCACCGCTATTTCTATTTCTGCTGTTAAACAGTAATATACAAACATTACTGTTCCGGTTTGAAGGGTGCTGTATGTTAGTGAAATTGCTAAGGTAACGATATCTTACCTCTCATAGCGACGAGCGCAATCTGGAGCTGTGTATATTATCTTAACCAACGACTCATTATTATGAGCAAGCGTACTTACCATCAGGTGAACTCCTTGCTCATTTCGTCGCCTAAGATATCACCAGAGAATAGACTTACGTTGCTTTAACACTAATGACTAAAGAGGTTTAATTAATAAATAGATTTTTAAGCTCAGATTATGATACAGCGAATTAACTTATAATCTAAATATGGTCAAAATCATGATGTTGATTGATTGACAAAATAAATTATTAATAATCATTCCTTTATAAAATCAGACATAACATTGAACTGGCATGCGGTTTGGATTACGCCTTTCGACTATGAATTATAATCGTCGTACATATTAAGCAGGGCTCAAGGTAAATCGATGCAATGAATTATTTATATTCATTCAGTTATAAGCGTTTTAATCAGCACTTCATCATTTTATACCGAACGGTACAATCACTTATAAATATTAAATTTTTTTGTAATAAACATATTCGAACTTTAATGTTTCATGTAAAATATATATAAGAGAGACAGTAAATAAAAAGGTGGACATAATGCTACAAGGCATTATCTTACAGTGAACCTTTCAGGATGTTACGGGAACAAAAAAAACACAAACAGGTTCAACAAAAAATAAAATTAATAGTATTGTAAATATTGTCCATTACCAAATAGATTAATATTGGAAACGGAACAACAGAAAAAGGTAAATACTTTTATATACATATTTTTCCGTTTACATTCTCTTCTATGTCGTATTCCTTCATGACTGAGGGTCGTGATCATCATGTATAGTGAATCATACGACTTTCATGTCAGTTATAATGTAGTGGTGTTGCCATTGCCTTCTCCATTTCACATACTAGTCCGATCGCGGATGGTCATCACATAGATGTGTTGGTTTCCTCACGCTGTTCTCCTTTACCGTCAGAGCACGTGATATTAGTTGGTGTTATACTAACTGCACATATATTGAAAAATTCATTATTGCAAGCCGGATTCGAACCTGATACCTTCAAAATGGATTTGTGATTCGTTTACATAAGCAGTACTAAATGACTCTACGATCAACCCGAATACAGAGTACTTTGCATGAATTCCAAATGAAACTTTTGACACAGTATAAAGTAATATGACAACGTGAAATATTATAAACGATATTATCTTCTTTACTCATACTTTGGGACGAAAGTGTGATAGTAACACAACATCGCGGAAATAAATGTAAAGTTGCCTGAATAAATTTTGGACATTTCGCTACATTCACGACGCAGCGCATGGAAGAGGATTCCTCCGTATTAAAGCGGGCGACATTATTCGGTGAAATTTTATGTCGCTGTTGTTTACATGATATCACAATATAACACGATTTACCGTGGCTGTAACACATTGACTATTACAATAAAGTAATATAACATACTATAAAATAAAGTAATATCCAAGAATAAGTACTGTTGGTAGTTATCCTTTATCGGAATCTGTCTAGGTAGGTACCACCGCAGCTCTAAATTCTACCGCCAAATAGTAATGTGCAAATACTATTGTGTTCTGATTTTATGGGTGCCGTATGCTAGTGAAATTACTGAGGTAACGAGACTTGACATTGTCTTATCGCGATGAGCGCAATGTAGTAGTATGCCATCTTAATCAGCACTATGTTGATTCGGTCAAGCCGTACCATCGTATTATTTGCATTGCATTGCTCGTCTCATTGTCTCTTCATATAAAAAGACCACGGAGCCAATCAATGCAGTCACGGTCTTGAAGGCACCAATCTTATAACACTGATTTTCCAATCAAAAGCTACACTTTCGAGAGTTATTCTCAGTATCAAAAAATCTTTTCGTTGCTTCAACTAATCCATAGTTTGATAACATACTAAAATATAAAGGAATATGAATCCCTTTTGTGTAAAGCAAATTAAAGAGTATTACAATTAAAAGAAGAATCATCATCATCACCAGCCGATAAACGTCCATTGCTGGACATGGGCATCCCCCAAAGATCTCCATTTCGAACGGTCCTGCTCGAAGAGAAGAATACATGTTTTTTTTTTACGCTGAAGAATCCTTTTACGGACGTTCCGCCGGTGCCCTAGGTGGGACCGAAGGGTTGTGTGGGACTCGGCCTGGGCGACCCCTACCCACTAAACCTACCGCGAAAGCCATCAGCCGTTATGAATGGGATGCCCCGGATCTGTTAGCGACAGGGCAAAGAGAAGAAATACATAATATAAATAATAAAACTAAAGAATTCATCGAAGATTTTAGTTATGACAGTTCAGTAAAAGTAAGTTAGTAATAAATTATTCTTTTGTTTGCAAAGCTAAACAAAGTTAAGGGTGGGTTTGCCCTACACGCGTTTGCACTTGAGCGAGAATGATTAACGCAGAGGAAGGGAGAAAAATGTAAGAAGTTCCCACCCTTCGGTCATCTCTCAAAATAGCGGACTTTTATTTAAGTGCACCATCTATCATTTTCGTACCGTAGGTACATTTATGTGGATTATCAAAACATACAATTGCCCTATTCGGATGATTTACACTGCACCACATTGTGCTCATAGCCACAATATCTGTCACGTGGTGCAATGACGATAACTTGCCTAACTGATAAGAAAGGCGACGGGAGCAATGTGAGACGTTCTTATGGGCAGGCGTATCACTCACTATCACGTGAACGACTTGCTCGTCTTGCCGGCTCGTCCATGTCCCTTAGATGTCTTACCATCAGATAACCTGTACTTTCAACTACAAGCAAAACATTTCGAACATTTATCTTGATTCAGAAAACAAGCTATACCTTAAAAATATATGCGAGGTGTGCCAATAGAGTAACAATGATGGTTAATAATTTTTCAAAAAGGTATCGTTTTGTCGATAATTGAACCTTTTTTTACATCACTAAAATCGCAAGAAAGTTTACGGCAAGGCTGAAGGTAAACAGTTACTGACAAACGGGTTGCTGATCCCGGACAAGTTTAATCACAACCTTTTTTTAGAATCTTAATATGCAATTTTCTAAGAAAACTTTAGCCGCAAGGTTCATTGCATAAACTAATATTACCTGGCAGTGTCAACGGAAGTACAATATGAGGGTGAATTCTACGACAACGGCGAGGTACGCAATGGTAAAATATCACTGAGACGACCACACCAAAAAATTATATTTCCTAATATTGATACATTTCGTGCTGACAATACTCGATTGGTTATTGTAAATCTAAATCAGAGTTTCGAAAACTGTTTTTGTGCCGTAGACCCCTTGCCATGTGTTTCCGTGTTGTGTAGACCCCCTACTTACCTGATATTGATCTCCTGTAAATTTCGAACTGTAGTGAAGTTTAGTGTTAAAAAAGTAAAAACACATGTTAATTTATACATTTATTAATTGAATTTAAATTAAAAGTTGTCGCAAAAATTCAAAATGTATTGCGACCAGAAAGCGAATACCAACATCCTACAACTTACACAATTTTATAAACATATATAATAACATTTTTTACTTCATAGGTACTTTTATAAATTTGCATGTTTTGATATTATAAGATAGTATGATGTAAGTAAATAGGTACTATCAGTGTATGTGCTGAGACCCACTATCGTGGACCCACATTTTCATTTCATGGACCTCCAAATTTTTTTTCGCTGACGTAGACCCAGTGCAGGTTGTCATAGACCCCTAGCGGTCGATATAGACCACTTTGGGTATCACTGATCTAAATGAAGGAACGACTTCAAATTCAATGCAAACCGTTTCATTGCCTATATAATAAGCTTATAACGTAACAATGAAAATATAACTGATTGGTAGAACGGCAGCGGAGGCGGCAGCGCCAGCGCCGTGAATGTACCCCAAGGTAACGTTATTTAGGCGTTATTTATGGCCCCCGCACCGGGCTCCACCACCTGCACCGTATTTCTCGCCAATTACTTAAAGCCTTCTTACGTTAAGATAGCCGGCGAATGGAAATTCTTCAGATAAATTAAGATAATGGCCGCTCAGTACTTGCGAGAACTTTCAATAATTATCATTTCCTTCGGGCTAATAAAATAAGAAATTACTATAAACGGACGTTTGAAAAGTTTAAACATTTTTGTGTTTTTGTCAGTTCTTTAGCGTAGTACTCGAAACAGTTTATTACAAAATAAAGGAATTCTTTTTTTTTTCAATTTTTTCATCATAACAACGCGGCGCTGGTGAAGATGTTTTACACAGCATCACATTGAGTTCGTCGCCATGAGGCGTAAGGTGTTAAGTGTCGTTACCCTAGTATTTTCACTAGCATACAGCACCCTTCAAACCGGAACACTATAACGATTGCACATTTCTCGGTAGAAATAGAAGCTGCAGTGATACCTACTTTGTTTTTTTATTCCTAACCTAGACGGTCTCTGGCAAAAGAGACGTACTACCAGTGAACTCATCACATTTATATTTGATACCTACAAACCATCATAAGTTTAAACAGTAGGCTAATTACATTTGTGCATATCTATTATGAAAGTCAAAATTTTTATTCAGTGTAGAAACAATAGTTCACTTATTGAACGTCAGAAATATACCAACCATTCGCAAAGCAAAGGCCACAGACCTGAGTAAAATGGGCGCAAGAAACTCAGCCGGCTTCACATAATTTTTTTTTTCAAAAACAATTTGCCTTACCCGCAGACTTTCGTGCTGCTTGACCTATATACACATGGGCATATACAATAAATTTTTATATATGTATATTATTGTACATGCGTTTATGTAAGATTAGACGAATTGACCTCTTACTGGAGATAATTAAATCATTTGATTTAGTTGGCGTCAGACATGTTGCACCTTAATTCTATTAATTGTCTTCAACAGAAGACTTCAATAGACGTAAATGATGATCAAAAGTTTTGATAATTACAATTTTATTATTATTATTAGTAACATTTTTTTTTATTAGTAACTGGTCAATGCTTGACTACGATCCCACATGGTGTTAAGTGGTGATGTAGTCTATGATGGTAAAGCGCATTGACCTAATAAGTGCCGATTCACTCTTTTCTTGAAGACGCCCACATCGTAATTGGACGGGAACACTGAAGCCGGCAAGTTGTTCCAGTCCTTTGCTGTTCTTATTAGTAACATATGGGAATTACTGTTATGTTCCGACATCCATCAAATGAAATTAACTATAGCGTTTAATGTTGTTTCCAGGGTGCCGGTGCGTCGACCTGGTCCCCGCAGCCCGGTGAAGGGGCGCCGGCGGTTAGCGTTCCCTTGACTTCATAATAAATTGTTTTAGGAGAACATCCCTGAGATTAATAGACTTACGGCTCTTGACGTGTGACGTGTTTAAGTGGAGGAGCCCTTTGAATTAGTGGGAATGTTTGGCTCCCACTTAATCACACAAAAAAAAAATATGTTTCTTTTAATTTACTGGTGGTACGTCGCACTTGTGTACCAGGTTGGGTATAACGGGTACCACACAACTCACGGAACCCACGCCAACCTCACCTGCTCGTGGTGCACCTTGCTAAACAACTAACGAAGCTCTGACTAACCCGCATTGGGACAGCGTGGTAGGAGATGGCTCATTTTGCCCATTATTGATGTAGGCTTATGTCCAGCATTGGACGTCTATAGGCTGATGATAACGATAACGTCTCAGTTGATGGAAATAACTGGAGTAATGAGACTTAACACCTTATGTCTTAAGGCGACGACCGCAATATAGTGCTGTGTATACAATTTTAATTTGAATCACGTTGCTATAGGCACGGGTATCACTTGCCATCAAGTGAACCCTACTCGTCTTGTAGACTGGACGAATAAAAAGAAATAATGAAGTGGTCTATCCAAAGCAGCGGTGTAAATTGTTTTAAAGCCAATAAAATGAACAATTATCCAGATCGCCGCTTCGGAATGGACTCAAGACGGAACATAGAAGAAGGGCGATGGAGCGGTGCCGTACTCCAGAAAATGAATAATATAAAATATTGTTAACGCCATCATTTACAAAAACCTTTTAAAAGCTTTCCGAGGGGTCTGTTAACGTAAATTACTTTGTCTTGAATTTTCGAAGGATACCCTCGAAAGAAGAAAAGTATTTTCTGTGAAGGGTTAAAGAATAAGTAATTGTACTTGTTTAGTAAAGGATGGGGGCATTGTATATATATTTATTTGACACATCAGCGATAATACAAAAATACATTTATTATAAGACAGAAGAAGGTATTGTTCTATTTGTACCGGCTTTGTATATGTTCACAGCATTCATAATATTAAATATTCTATATAAAAAACCAGCAACTTTTCTTGTGACTTGTTAACGTCCTTGTTAACGTACTGATGTCTTTTAAGAGATTTTCTGTACTTGTACATTCTACTTACTTTAACAGCGTCCTTTACTACTACTAACTTTACTAGTGGTAGGTCTCTTTTGCCGGAGACCGTCTAGGTAGGTACCACCGCAGCTTCTATTTCTACCGACAATTAGTGATGTGCTAACATTAAATATACTGGTTTGAAGGGTGCTGTATGCTATTGAAATTACTGCGGTAGCGAGACTTAACACGTTACGTCCCAAAGCGACGAGCACAATGTGATGCTACGTATATCTTATCCGGGCCATGTAGATATGAGAAGGCGTATGTATTATTTACCATCAGGTAAACGCCTTGCTCGACTCGTCGAATAAAACAATATCACCAATATATAAACGAAACACTTGCTTCATAAAATAAAACTTAAAAAAATATCCTTTGTTTATTTGAACATCGCCGTATGAAGTTGGGAGTATATTAAATTGATATTGCAGTATACGTATAAAAGTTTATAGACGATAGGAAGCCGGCACATAAAATAACGTTATCTGTAAATATATATTATATAATATATAATATTAAAGATTTACAGTCACTGCTCTTCCCCATTACCTGTTCCTTTATGAAAGTATTTTCTATTACACATAAATCATATGCTTATTGATCTATGAAGGATGTCTTCTTTGATATTGTCTCTAGTTGCTCTTGGAGTTGTAATTATTGTTATTTACATTGTCAATTCATCAAATAGCTGCTAAGGGAAACCTATCTCCTATATTACAGCGATAAGTTGGCTCATGTAGTGTTGCTACTACAATCCTTTTTACAAGTAGTTTACTAGTGGTAGGTCTCTATTGCCAGAGACTATCTAGGTGGTTTACCGCAGCTCCTATTTCTACCGCCAAATAGTAATGTGTAAATATGGACAGGTGTATGGGGTCCCATACAACATCTCACAGGACCCATGCCCACCTCACTTGCTCGTGGTGCGCCCTGCTGATTAGATGAGACTCTGACTCCTCACTAACTTGCATTGTGCCGGCGCGGAGACGGCTCAAATCCTCCACTGTTGAACAAGGCCTAAGTCCAGCAGTGGAAAAAAGGAACGAACGAGATTAAAAAATACAACAAGCATAAGAAGATAAATAGAAGGAAATAATAATAACGTAAGAATAAGAGACAGTAAAATTACCTGTCCAACTTTGCGAGGAAACGAGAAAAAAAAATCCGGCAGTGGACTTCTGTTGACTGATGAATTAAATATTACCGTGTTTGAAAGGTGCTGTATGCTAGTGAATTTATTGAAGTAACGTTATTTAATATGTCTCAAGACGACGAGATCCTACTAGTGCCATGTCCTTATGAGCAGGCGTATCATTTACCATCAGGTGAAACTTTGCACATCGCGTCGAGTAAAAGAAAATGCTACATGGTTTCCATCGTCAAAATTATAATAGTACGCGCAAATGTTCCAATCAAATAATGATAATAAAAGCTATATATCAGTGTTTCTCAACGTGGGGCGTAGCCTCCACAAGGGGACAATTCTCTTACTTAAGGGAGTAATCTGAAACTTTTGAAAAAATGGCTAATTTAATTTATGGCTTTTTGTAGCTTTTTTGCTATAGGAGGGCATTGGATAAAAATCACAAGTTCCCAGGGGGATATGGAATCTGGAAAGTTGGGAAACACTGCACTAGATAGTCTTTTAAATAGGAGTCTAGTAAATCTTTCATTATCTTTCATAGCAGAAACATTCGAGGAACTTGCCCTCAAAAAAAATGATGGGCAATAAAAATACAAGTGAACTGAACATTTTTTTATTCTGCTCTTAGAAGAAAATTAAAGAAATTTTTACAATGTAAGGACAGCTTTAATGAAGTGAAAAAAAAAACTCTAGACATAATAACAGAGATATATAAATCTGAATTCTGTGAGGGTCCTCTTTTAATGCTTAGGTAGTTTTTATCGCTTTTTCAGCGATACTGTTTTATCGCATCGCCGGTCCGTTATACGTTTTAACGATCTTTGAGAAGCAACTCGAATTGCCTCTTTCGAGTTTGAAACAGGCTTTCTATTTTTTTTTCATATTATTGTTAAGTTACATAGAGAGTTATTCATAATCTTTCGAAAGTTAATGAAACTTCATATAACTTTGCCTTTATATTAGAATATTCTTCTTCATATATTAATTGACGCTTTTCTTACTAATTTATTTTAAACGTATTTTCAATTATAATGTTATATGTGGTCATATTTATGATAAAGTTATGGTAAGATGATAGCATTTCTTCAGAAATGAACGCTTTTAGGTATTAGTGTTTAAATAGATACAACTGCCGAAGATTTTAATTCTACCGCCCAATAGTAAAATGCAAAACATTACTGTTTCGGTTTGAAGAGTGCTGTATGCTAGTAAAATTACTGGGGTAATGAGTCTTAACACTTTATGTCTCAAGGCGTCGAGTTTAATGTGGAACTGTATATAATATATCTAGCGCCAATTGTTATATGTAAATGTATCACTTACCATCAGGTGAACACCTAACTGGTCTCGTCGCCTAGTCGCATAAGAGAAATATTTTCATAATTTCTATTAAAATTCACAGTAACAACTTAAGTTATATTCCAGATTAAATAACGCGCATAATATCTCAAGCGGATGTCTCGGAAACTATTCGCCGCGTTTCCTGTGAATTCTTCACTGCTTAAAACTTTACATTCACATTATATTACTTAAAAGTTGGTCGGGCATTAACGAATATGCAACGAGGGAACGAATGTTCATAACAGTTTTAATCTATGCACAAGAGGATCGTGACTTAGATTAAGTTATTCATCATCCACGACTGGAAATAGGTCCCTTGTAAAGTACTCCACACAATACGATCTTGTGCTGTTTGAATCCAATGGTTCATAGCGAACCCTTAAAGATAAGAACGAGTTATTGATGTATAAGAAAAATTACATCAGATTTTCAAAAGTATAAAACACACTCATACGCACATACACACATACAGAGCCAAACAATGCGATATACACATATGCAAGATTTAAGAAACCCTTAATATAAGTATGCACATAAAAATGTATTATAAATTATAGAAGATTTTTCGGTTGATATTTTTGCCTTCGGCCACTATTATAGCCGCGAAGGTTTCGAACCCAGAACTCGTAGACCCGGACTCCGCAAGATAAATGTTAAGAAAAAAAATATATAAAGGAGAGGAGAAAGCTGAGGGAAGAACATTAGGAGAGGGAGTTATGGAAGAGCGAGGCATTCTAACACAAGCACTCAGCGTACTCAAAAGAATGTTAACTGTTATTGTAAATTGTGTGACTTTTTAATGAGTAAACAATTTTTATTTATTTATTTTCTCATAAAATTAAAGATTAACAACAAATGAAAGACAAAATATTCACTATTAGTAAAGATTTAATCCATCAATTTAATAAGAAGAACCTAGAGGATGAACCTAGATGGATGCGAAGAATCCCCGGCAGAGATCGGGCTACCACCCCAACTGACAACTGGCCCTGGTAACGCACAATGTGCGTACATTGAGGTTGGACGAGAAACTAGTTGAGCTGGAAGAGGAGTTG
>DWLS01004304.1:0-14200 GCA_018246255.1 Pachliopta kotzebuea | reverse complement strand
TTCTATTAAATTGAACAATTCCTCGGAACACTCCCCATTGTAAATTCTGTAAAGTATGCATAGGGAAGATAGATCCGTTCGCAGTGCCAAAGGATCTAGCCGATCGGCAAGTTCAGGATCGTCGACAATCCGAGATGCCCTACGTTGGATTCGGTTAAATAGAGATAGCTGATAACCCGAAGCCCTGGCCCAAAACTAAATAACCGCTAATAGCAGTGCCTTTGTTTTATTTTTCGCTAGTAGCCCAAAATTGATATGATTGAACTGCCTCGTTCAGGATGTACAGTTGCAGTAAAACATCTCTGTTACTTTCATAAATGATATTAACGAATCTGTATTCTGTATACAATGATGATTAGATAGAGCTAACCGTTATCATTATCATAATCGGGCTGTAGATTGAAACATAATACTAATGCAAGGTCCTCCACGCTGAACTGCCTGTTGCCCTACTAACCATCTTTCAGGTCCGCGGAAATCTTGTTAAGGTACAACCAACTCCGTGCCTTCTAGTTAAATTTTGTGAAACAAGAATCAAATAGATTTATTGTTGTACAATATTTCAGTGTGGAGTCAGCAGCACGTGGTGTAATAGAAACGTTTGAAATGGGTAACAGCGGAGATACATGGGTGGTGACCCACGACAGACCGGCATTGAACATAACAGATAGAGTTAAAAAAGCTTATGAGATTATGTCCGAGGGCTTCCAGCTTGACTGATTTCAATTTATATAAGCTTCTAATGATTTTTTATATATATAAATACACATAATAAAGTTATTATACATAAGTTTGAAGAAATTTATTTATACATAAACTTTCATCTAAAAATTAACACATTATGTTGTCTTTGATTATAAAGCGCATTAGTCTAATAGAAATCTATGTACACGTAAAATAATAAACTTATTAACCATATTACCATTGTAACATTCAGGTACAACCTTCAAACCGGAACACAATATTTTTACATAGAACTGTTTCTCAGTAAAATTTCGTACCTATTAAAGTAATGACAATTTCATGTAGAATTTACATAAAATTGTTAAAATAGTACACGTCGAACGAAAAGAGTTCCGAAATTAATGATTTTTTTAACGTAACAGCCACAATAAGTAAGACTTGATTGAACCCTTTGTTGGTATTTCATTCCGGCAACATCGTTACGTAGATCAGCATTTATCAGCAGTTTTCTGATCGACGTTTTTTTGCAGTTGTAAATGTGTAGCGAAACAAAATTCTTTCTGAGATTGAAAGCATATTTTATCCTTTATTCTTTTATTTCCTAATTCTGATGAAATAATCATTGCGTATGATTATTTTCCGAGATAGAAATAGTTTATAAAAACGATGTGAACCTAGTAAGAATTGGAAATGAAGAACATCGTGAAAAGTCAAAATTAACGGAAAAGATTTTTCCGCTCGTCAAAATTGCATCCTTCTCCTTCAAATTGGACAGGTGTGTATTTATGATCATCATTCTCAAACCACATCGAATTCACAAATGTGATTAAAAAAAGTAGACAATCGAATAATTTTACCACCAAGGGAATACAATCCTCTATCAATTAACCTTTAGCAAGAATAATATTTACATTAATAATAACTTTTTTTTTAATTCGAAGAGGCGACGAGACGAGCAAGGCGTGGTTCTAAATAACATGGACATGTGTGGTATTCACTGTACCACATTGCGCTAGTCACCCTAAGACGTAAGATGTTGTCTCTTTACCCCAGTAATTTCACTAGCATACAACACCCGTTAATAAAATGAGTCATCGATAATAATAATTCAAGAAAGGAGTTCTGTGGAAGTTTCTAAAGTGATCGGCGGATCGTAAATGTGGGCGTTGGATGAGTCGATGACTCACTCTCATTTTGAACTATGAAGCGATACAAGCGACGTACCACTTCGTTAGTAATTATGGACTCGCGAAGAACTAATGATTATGATATGATTTGGTGATATTACACATATAATAAAACTATTTTTAACTAATATTTTTGCGTTTATTTAAGTGTATTTTATTTATTCTATTAACCTGACTTTTCTGCCGCTTTGTGGAAGCCGTGGTCACAGGGGGGGAGGGACTGAGGCGAGGTGGTGAAATGTCTCGATGTCCTGTCATCGCAGGATACCTAAAATTTTTTAATTATTATTTATAGTCTGATCAACGTAGAATGAGCTTATTGTTTCCCGAAGTAATATGCTTACTGTTTGATTTAATTTTATTTATAATGAATCCCAAGCATATGGTATTACCCAACCATCTTTTTATTGAAATTAGGATGCTTTTTAATTTCAATGTGAGACGAGCATGTTTTATCTTAATTTTTGTTATCAAGAAATTATGCACTATGGAGTACTGTATAATAAAAAAATAAATAATTTTCTCATTACTACTAGATAATGTATATAACATGTACATATAAAAATATCAGTTTTCATAAACCACGACTTTGAGCAGCACCACATAAAATATTGGTTTCAGAGGAACTCTTTTAGTCAGTTTAGTAATTTAGATTCATAGTGTACGAAATTTCAGAATCGCAGAGTCTGAAATATAAAAGAGTTGATAATAATACCGTTGCGAAATAGAAGGCGTATATTCTGAAATTTCATTTTATTACAGAATGTTGAACAGTTCGCTGTGTATAAAACTGTTTTAATATATGGAAAACAATTCTACGTTCCGTTATGGTAAATATGTAGCTAGTAGACAGCTGCTACATTCTAGCTTTATGAGCATTTATTGTTTCGGCAATCAGCGTAAAAGCTTTCTTTACACTGAGATGTACAGTGGTGCTTAGGATGTAATGGACATACGCCTATTCTATATTTACACAACTTACGTTAATGTCTAAAACTAAAGCAAAGTTTACTTGTGATGGATCTGTTTTTATGTTGTCAGTACTTTTCAGTTACCGTTGGTAGTGATAATTATAACTGTCTTCCGGTCCATCTGTAGATAATGAAATTACTGAAAAAACCTTACTTAAGACGAAAACCGCAATGTTATATATTTTTTTATTTGGTAATAAAATCATTCATAACTGCAATAAATTATTTTGATCATTCGTGTAATACAAACGTCTCATTTACCTTGTCTCTTACTTGTTTTAAAAAAAAAGGAAATTTTATACTAGTTTTGTAGGTTTAAGATAAAGCGAATGTTATTTGTCGACAACATATTATCTTTAAGACAAAAAGTTTATCAAAATAAGCGTAATAAATATTTATACATGTATTGTTATTGTACAAGCCTTGCCTTAAAAGTGTCATAATAAATTGCAGTTTATTTTTTAACATGTTTTATGATATTTACGAATTTACTCGGTAATCATATGTATAATGAAATTGAAATTTTTTTATTGTTTCTTTACCAGTCTTTCTAAGCTATGATTTAGGGTACTAAATTTATTTCCCACTTCTATATCATATCGTAGAAATTATAAATGCATTGTACGTAACATTTATTATATTTTTAACAATATTATATACAGTGTAAACAAGCTCCGCGTACGAAGTTTTTAGACCGTGTAATGAACATGCAAGTAGCTCTTGGAGCGAATAATAGTCATGTTTACGCTTCAAACTTCGCTTACGGGCTCAGTGTGAAATTGATTTCATGTATGCTTTCGCAATACTCACACGGTGTAGTCACTTCCTCTACAGTTACTCTCTTTTCCTCTTTATACCGTCGTCACAGTTTTTTAAGTAGCATAAAAAATACGTAGCATACTCATTGCGCTCCTACCTTTGAGATAATTTACTACCTCATTAATTCCTATGGATATAATTTACTCTTAAACTACAAAATAGTTGTTTTATGTCAATAATTTTTAACGATAAAATTAAGCCATTAAATGGAACTTAACAGCGAGAACACTGGTAAGACTGTTGCCCAAGATCGTCTAGGTAGGTACAAACACAGCTCCTATTTCTGCCACTAAACAGTAATGCGGAAATGTTGCTATGATATAGTTTGAAAGGTGGTGATAGAAAATGATGTCTCATCTCTCAAGGCAACGAGCGCAATGTGGTGCTGTGTATACTATCTCAACCAACGCCTCGATGTTACGAGCAGGCGTATCTCTTATTATATAATATCATTCATTACCTTTCCCGTCTCGTCGCTGCGTCAAATAAAAAAACCTTCTTGAAACTCCTCGGCAAAAACTTGATCACTGATTAAATTTATATTAAAATATTTTAATATAAATTTAACAAGCAAACAGCAGATTCATGTTTGCAAATAATATATTATATACTACTAATATTACTATATAATATACGATAAATGTTTATATATATTGCATATTAGCAAGATGTTTATCCAGTTTTTTTAAAACCTTTTAACAGATTTACTCTCCATTTAACTCGTCACCGCGCAGGAATGGGTGCGGACGTGGAGTGTGATTTAGCAAATACTCCACTGACATTACTATTCAAAGCAGTGAAAAAGCAGTTGAGGCGGACAAAAAAAAAGCACAGAAAAGCATCTGTACGCTGAAGTGTACTCGACGGTGTGCTCGGTCCTGAAAGCGTGAAACGTTTCACCCCGGGAGAGTCGCGCTGAACGAAATGAATACAGACGTCACAATCACACATCGCGACGTCATTGACACACGCTCATGGGAATGTGTGTGACCGTTTGTATCCAGGTTATCCCATATGATAATCTTAAGGATCCTAACTAGCACTAGTCAGAATGCGGCAAATGAAAGGATCGCGTCACATTCGCCGCATGGGCATAGAAGGTGAAACAAAATGAAGAAATGCATAAAGTATGAAAGAAGTAATGAATACGAGAAAGAAGAGAGTGTAAAAAAGAGGAGAAGCGAAAAGAGATAAAAAAGTAAAAAACCAGTAATACAAGAATGAAATGAAAATGAAATCATGTCACTGTCCGACTTTGCAAGGTAAGGATATTAAAAACAACCTAACACTGGGTTTTATATGTATTTTAAGCAGTACTCTGATATTGTGAATTACCGAAATAACACATAGTTTTTTTTTTATTTATTCGGATGATGTCGATGCTTTCGGGATAACACATAGTGTTTTTTTAAAAAGCCTCCCAACTTTAATTTAATTTAAAAATTATTAAGAGGTAAAACTTTAATTAATATGCAATATACTATTTATTTTTATTCACCGAGGCGACCAGACAAGTAAGACGTAAAAATTATGATACGCACAGCACATCCTTATGCTCGTTGTCTAATAACTATAAGATGTTAATTTATTCCTAGTAATTTCACTAGCTTACAGCATGTTTAAAAACGGAACACCGTAATGTTTGTACAATGCTGTTTGACGGCAGAAACAGGAGCTGTGGTCGGACCTACCTAAAAGGTCTCCGGCAATAGACACCTACCCAATAGTAAATTTTTTCTCCTTAAAGTGCCTTACTTTTACCGGACAATAGCCATCACATAATAATTTTATAATACTTCATCGCAGCACCCTTTGTTTGTTTTTGAATGTTATTTAAAAAATTGCCATACAGGTACAATTTATTAATTTTAAAAACTAATTATTAACTTAACATATATTTTGCAGGTAAATAAGTTGCTATTACTCTAAGTGGTAAGTTATCTTAGAGAAATAAAATGAATGTTTAGCGAAAGTATATTAAATGTGATCGTAAAATAAATAAATGCACATTTAATTACATGTGGCTATATATAATTGAGTTTTAGAAAAGTTTTCACTAGATAATTCATATTTAAGGAAACTTTTCTGTCGATTACACAAGAAAACTTAGACGTTTATATTGAAACCGGGTAAACTTGACTCAGCGCTATTAAGCCCGCTAAGTTTTAAAACATTGAATTATGTTTTTGATCGGAAAGTTTGTTATCTTGCGAACCGTAAATCGAATTTTCTTGTACAATAATTTCTAGCGAAATATCTAATAGAGTCAAGTCAAGAAACATATTCCGTTTATATTGTAATGAAAAGGATTTATTGGAGATTTACTTACGACACCGTTTTATAAAAAAAAAAAAAATAATTTACGAACGTAATACCTGTTAAGTCAAAAGTTGGTTATTTTATTTATGAATGTTTTCCTTTTTATTAGTTTTCATATATTTATAATCTTTTATACAGATATAAATAAACAATCAATTCCTAAAACAAAAACTATTATCAGCAAATTTGCAAAAATTTAATTCTTGCTTTATTATTACAACAGGCGCAAAAAGTAAATTTTTCACTAAGGAACGATAGAAATAGTAATGGTTTCAAATTTACCAAGAATTATAAAGTGAAATAAACCATTTTCTACTCAGTAGTAACTAAATAAATATTTTTAATATGTATACATATATTTCACATGCCCTACGCCTATGTTGAGATAAAAACGAAACTAGTGTCAAGAGTGCAACTATGTACATAAATTTTAAATACTTTTGAAAGTGCTCATTAAAATTTTGTTTTAATGGCATAATAGACGTTTATTTTATTAGGTAATGTTGCAAAGGTTGCAGTATTCAGCAACAAACAGGAATTATAATAAACAAAAATATTCAGTTATTTTGAATTAATAATTTAAATTAAAAAAAGCCTCTGTAATGTTTTGCCGATGTACTACTATAAGTTTTTAACCTTTTTAACATCTTCCAAAAAAAAATTCGATTCTGTCAAACAGCATAATGTGCAACACATTGAAATGGCTGGCATACGATGTGTTTCCGGATCCTCTTATCTGCTGTGTTAAGAGTTATGATACGTTTATGTAACCTAACATTGATTCATCACTTAGTTATTTATTTAAGATAAATAATGAAATATTTCATTTAATTTTCACAAACTTTGTCAATTAGTATTAATATTGAAAAGCAGTCATTTTCACGAAAGCATTCTAATAAAACAAATCATAAAGGTTAAATATGTTACAAATTTTCCAAGAATTTCAATTGTTTAAATTATACACATTTTCTCGGAAAATATGTTTTAAAAAGTTGCTGACAATCTTGTAAGATTAACCTAATTGCTTTTTTACTCAACGAAGCAATGAGAGGGAAAGGACGTTCACTCGGGGGAGAGCAATACGTCTGCCCATAGCAATGAGAGTAAGGATACTTACACGGCTCATTACATTGCCCTCGTTACTTTGAGGCGAGATTTTTCGTCACTACATTCGTGACACAACGTTTGCAAAACAGGAACACAGTTTCGTTATATTACTATATTTTTATTGAAAGTAAACAGTATAATAAAAAAGTTAAAGTACACTTTACAATTTTTAATAAAAATGAAAACGATGTATATGACATGAGTTATTACAGCATTTATCGCGGGAAGTTTAACCGTGTATATGTTCAAAATAGCGATTATTTTGAACATATACACGGAAATTTTATCAGTTCATTCGCCACACTGATACAACCGCTTGTATATCGAATAGTAATAGTATAAAAACACTATGAAATCCAAAAAAAAAAGACAATTTTAACAACAAAGCGAATAAAATTATAAATCTTTTATATAAAGTAAAGGGAAGTATTGTTAAAACCAATGGAGATTACGTCGCGGGCAGCAACTAACAACGTTTTTATGTTTGACATTTTGACTTTTATTCTTACTCAACGACTTTTGCATGTTGTGTAAAAAGAAACAGCATAAAACCGCCATGCTGTTAATAAATTCGTTCTTTTACTTCGTGTAAACGTTCGCGGTATACAGATACAAGCTTCCCCTTAAATCAGAGTTATCACGACTTGCTCCGTTGTTAGAATTAGAAGTGCATTAGAAGTAAACAAGCAGTAAGACGGTGAACCGCGCATTGTGTTTGCGCGTAAGAAAAAAAATATTAAACCTGAACTTAAAATGTACGAAGTTAATAATAAAGTATTTCTGGTAACTGGTGCTGCAGGCGGAATTGGTGCTGCCATTGTGAGGGCAGTTTTGGATCATGGGGCCAAGGTAATTTTTTTATGATTAATCCAGGTATGTTATGTGCATTTATCATCATTTTAAGGTAGTTTTAAAAAAAATTATCAAGCTTTAGATCCCTTGTATAGCAACTAACATGTAAATACAATTTTAAATTTCTCATTAATAAAATATTTCTTTCGATATTGTTTATTGTTATCCATGTTTAAGTTTAAATCAATGTATGCTTTTACAGTTTATAAAACATTAAACAATTAATTAGAAAAAATGTTACCTCTGATCTTAAGTAACATAGTAAATTTTTAAGTACAAACATTTGTTTGTTTTTCAATTATTATTACTTTACATGTCATGCAAGTGTTTGTCATAGTATTATAGAAGATATTATATATATTTTTCTATAAACGTGGTCATACTTCGACGATGGAAGTAAATATGATTAAAAGAATTTATCTTTTCTTTGTTCAACGATTCATTTTCCATTGCTATTAATGTACCCGAATGAACCATGGCGGCGTTATAAGAAAAATACTTCACTTAAATTACATTTCTTTCATTATTATTTTCAGCATGTCGCCGGGTTAGACATTGACATGACGCAGGGGATGGCGCTGGAAAGTGAATTAAATAATAAACATGGGACAAATAGAATGAAATTTATACATTGCGACCTCACTACACAATTGGACACTGCATTTGATATAGCTGCTAAAGAATTTGGATATATAGACGTTGTAATAAATAACGCAGGAATAATGAACGACAGTAAAAATGCATACATTAAAGAAATTGCAGTTAATGTGGTTAGAAATTATTCACATGTATGTCTTGTTAAAGGAGTATAAAGGGGTAGCACAAAACATTTCACGTGGCCCAAGCCAATCTCACCTGCTTCTGGTGCACCCTGCTAATCAACGAATGAGGCTTTGGGTCCCCACCAAACCGCATTAAGCCAGCGTGGTGGGAGACGGCTCAAATCTCCCACTATTACGAAAGACCTATGTCCAGCTGAGGACATCTATGCGCTGATGAAGTTGTTGATTCGGGGTGCAGTGCCTATAGGCTTAATCACAGGAAGCTCCTTATTCTTAAATTCATACGTTTTTGAGTTTGGTTAGTAGTAAGTTTTATTTGAACCTTTTTGGTTAGCTGATATCTTCAAATTGTAAATCTGCTGCTGTTCCAGCATTCCTCTTTTTTGGTTGTGAATGTATAAGGACAAGTGTATTTAGTCCAATGCGGTTAAATTGTCACTTATCATTAAAAATTTGTTGAGGTCATGTAAGTTTACTGTAGTTTAAAATATTTAAAATTAATGTAACTATTAAAAATAGTTCTTTTCTTACATTATTTATAGACAATGTAAGGAAAGATATCAATAGTAATGTAGTAGACCCGAAAATTAATATTTTTATTTATTTAGCACATCTATTGAAATGTTAATAACGCCGTGCGTCACTATCGCTGTCTATTTTTTGTCATGTTAACTTCCAGACCGCTCTGATAACAAGTTCCTTTAAAGCATTCGAGTGGATGCGCAAAGATTGTGGTGGAAAAGGTGGTACGATAATAAATATTTCATCTATAGTTGGACTGATCCAAACACCGCTGTTACCTGTTTACAGTGCAACTAAGAGCGCGGTTTTACAGTTCAGCAATTGTCTTGGGGTAAGAAAGGACTTATATGTTTTTGTATATTCACATCGATATATGTTATAAAATAGATCATTTAAATAAATGATTACTTGTGCGAAGAAGGGTTAGAATATTCGTCACCGTAAAGCTATCCTTGGGGAGTCGTTTATGGAGATTAAAAGGCTACCAAAAGGCAGCATCTTTTCCTGTAACCTTTCCCCGAGTAATGATATAACATTTAAAATTTGCGAGGTCTGCATTCAACAGTAGACATTAATCGCCAGAAATAATAATAATGACGAATAATGATGTTAATTGTAATATAAAATACTTTATTGCCTATCAAAGTTTTGAATTATATCCGTAAAATTAAATTTTTAAAGTCTACTTGATTAAAATCAGTAATTATTGTTAACTTACATCAGGTAAGGGTCATGGTCGACTCGTACGCAGTTTCACAAAACTGCTGTTACGTCATGCGAATCGGAACGTGTACATATTTTTGATGAATTTCATTATTAAAATAGATAACTTGAATAGTAACATTATTATGTATATACTTCACATAAAAATATAGAGTAGTAAGTCTAGGAAGATATTGCTCCGCAGCTCCTATTTCTGCTGACATACTGTACTGTGTTAACGTTACTGTGTTCCGGTTTGAACGGAACTGTGAGATAGTAAAATTACTGGGAGAAAGTAACTTAACACCTTGTCTCAAGGTGCGAGCACAAGCTGCTGTGTTCCATCTTAACGATTGCCACGTTGTAATGGGCAAGCATATCGCTTACTATATGGTGAACGTCTTGCTCACCTTGTCCAATATATTATATAAGACTTATGACGTCATGTCATTATCTTTTAATTGACATTCTATCGCACTTGTAGCTTATTAAGTCGACAATTGCGTTTTCATATCATAGAGCAAATATTTAATAACAATATCGCCTTTAACACTATTGTTGATGATGTAATAATATTAATCTCAAATATATATAAACTATTGTTTATGAAATAAGCAAATATTAATATTGTGCAAAGTAAAAGTAGTGTTAAAGTTTAATTTTCGCTTTTTCTGACAGGGTTAAGAATAGAGAATATTATCTCAGGTAATAAAACTTATTAGGAAAGGCATATACATGACTATATCTACATAACATAAAAAATAGCAACAATTAGAACATTTAAATGAATAAATGTAACATTTTAAAACGCAGAAATCCTTTTAATTAACTTTATTCATATTTTTTTTAGTATGAACCAAACTTCAGTTTGTTTGGAACACGGGTGCTGACAATATGTTTTGGTGTTACTGACACCTCGCTTTTGTCTCCTGATAAATTAGGGGGATTCACAGAAGAAATACAAGAACCTCTCATAACTGGTATTAAGCAATTGCCGCTGCAGAGGTAACGTATAAATTTTCTCTAAAATTTACTTCATTTTATTATTCACAATGACATTTTAATGATATGCGCAAATTGATCATAGCTAGGTCTCTGTCAAGATAGGTATCACTGCAGCTACTATTTCTGCTGCCAAAGAGCAGTGTGCATTACTGTGTTTCGGTTTAGATGGTGTTGCAGCTAGTGATGTTACTGGAATAACGAGACTTAACACTTTACGTCTCAAGGCGACGAGCTCAATGTGGTGCTGTGTATAACCTCTTAATCAGCGCTATGTTATTACGGACACGCGTAATACTTACCATCAGGTGAACGCCTTGTTCGTCTCGTCTAATAAAAAAAGTAACCGTCTGACTTTATTTTAACTAATCTTTATTGTATTTAAAGGCCACATCTTCTTAAAGGTACAGAGAATTATGATAAATATCATTTACTTCAGTTTCGTAATACACAATACTTATAATTTAAGGTACTAGATAGTCTAGACAAATATTACTAATATCTTCTTATCCTAAAATCATTCTGCTACTGTTTAAAAATAAAAAGGGTTCTTTTTTAATTATATTAATGTTTGTCTCAGCATCCAAAGTGCAGTGGAAGGTCTACTAAAAGCCTATAAAAATGGCAGCAGCGGAAGTACGTGGCTCATAACCTCCAACAGACCGGCAGAGGAAATCACGGAAAACGTTAAAAACGCCTACAAAACGCTAAGTCAGGGTGTATTCAATTGAATTTAAAATGTTTATAGTCTGTGCACGAACACAATGCGGGTAGGTAATACTATAATTAAAAAAGGAGTACTATATAATATTAATAGTTTGTTATTTGGCAAAGGTACAATACAAGGTATTGTTGCTAAATGGAGACGTTGAATTGAATATTATGCCTCATACGGGTCATACATTATTTCAAATATACATTAATAACTACTAAAATATATTGATAAATCGAATGGTTTTATTTACAAGTAATATAAAAATATGTAAATTATTACTATCTGTTATAGTATCTGCATGAATTCATTAAAAATACATTATCTTAATTTTAAACATTATGAACAAAGTCGTAAATTTGTAGAGAAATATATTTTTAATAACTATGCTCCAAATATATACAAAATCAAATTATTGAAGACAAAGTAATATCCTTGCTTGTACTTCGCGATACATATATCCGGTATATTTACACAGCAACGTAGCGATAACCTTGTGAATAAATGATTATGTCCGATTTCTATTTTCGACACAATTCAATAGGAAATATGGATTTCTTTTTTATATTTCTCTCTATTACGAGAATGGTAAACAGCGTAACTGATGATAAGCAGTTACTGCAGCCTTTAGTATCAGAGACATTACAAAGCCCATTGCTTGACATCTTGTTTTGACCTTCATAATACATTCCAAGAGTATTACTATTGTTGAATCGTTTACTAATGTTTTAAAAAAAAAGTTGACAACGCACATATCTTAAAACAGTTTTCGTATGTATGTTTGTTTTACAATCAATTGTTGTTACTACGTATAACTTTTTTTTAAAATTACTCAAGCGATAATAAAAAAATTAAACAAGCTTACGTTTTTATTTATTTTTTTACAATGACCATATGACTTCGTATTTAACCACGAAATTGGATAAGGGACTTCCGTGTTTTTAGGCAAGAGGTCAGCTTCTACACCACAGATACAGTGAAAAGTATGTTATGGTTTTCTTTATTTTTGATGATGAAAAAATGATAGCAGATGTAAACGAAGAAAAAAGTACTATCACTAGATTGTTTAATTATTAAATTAATAATTACTAATATTATAAGCGCTTAGGCACACAGTAGGATTCTCTTTGTATATATATTCGTTGTACAAACAACCTCTTTCGGGATCAGAACGATGATACTATCTTGTTAGTGTTATAGTGGCTATTGTAAAACTCGTTGAATACTTTAGATGATGTAATAGCGTATAATAGATCGCAGACATAATAAAAAAATAAAATTATAATGATATATCCAACACAAAAGGTACACACGCAATGAGACGGAGATAATTACTAATAGTAAACGTTAAGATATTACTATATTTTAGTGTTCCGCGGTTTGTAATATTATTATTATCAGCTGATAGACGTCCACTATTGGACGTAAACCTCCCTAACATTGGGAGGATTTGGGCAGGCCGATGAAGAGCAATTATAAGCAATACATAGAAAAAAATTCACTTTCGTACAAACGTACATTATACATAAATATATAATAGATATATAGTTACTACAACGCATTTCTGTTATAACTTTATTCTGCACTTTTTATATATCTCATTTTATAATGTGTTTTATATATCACTACAATCGGCACTTTTCCAAAACTCAGAGAAAGTCTGTTCGTTACAGTTTTTACCAAATATTACATATTTGGTCTTTCAGAATTTTAAAGATTACCCTGTAAACATGTTATAACTTTAGCAAGTCCAATTTCTGCTAACTGTCAAACTTCCTCCACGAGGGGCCATTAATAATGATTAGGAAAATCAGTACAAATAAACTTAACCTTCAAAACTTTGATTTTATTTCCTATGGGTAATTGTTATTTATTAAGGTAATACTGACTGTAGTTTATCAAATCAATTACAACGAACCAAGAAAACATCATGACAAATATTTGCAAAACTTATTTTATAATTAATACATTAATTAACTTAGTGTTTAGACAAGTATACTATTTCAAAGGAAACTACATCAACTATAATGAAGACGACCTTCGACTCTCATTAAAGACAATTACTTATAATTCCTTGTAATTGTGGACAGACACTTGATTGATAGAGGTCATTTAATACTTATAAATAAAATAAATAACCCAAAGTAAAAATGAATGAACGTAAGAACAAAGTTTATGAATAATTAAATCATTATTACATATTTTTCTTGTTTCTGAAGCAAACAATAGTACCGAAGTTGCATAAAATAAAAGAACAGAAAACATTATATATGCCGTCGCAGGGGATACAGAAATGTTTTAAAAATGGTGACGTCAGCATTGCTGATGTCACGGTTACTTCCATCATGATGACTCATGTCGAAACAAGACTAGAAATGAAATCACTTTTTATTGCTATTTCAGAGGTCCGTACTGTTCGACAGCTAGCTAACGAATGCCGTTCCGTCGCTGGAGCGGCCGTATGTATAGTGATGGCTGCAAAAGCCGGTTATTATTTTTAGGTATTGAAATAACACGTGGTGTTATTAACCACGTGTTGCT
>DWLS01004303.1:0-14202 GCA_018246255.1 Pachliopta kotzebuea | reverse complement strand
CGAAGGAAATCCCTCATCGTCTAGGTCAAGGTCTCACCCTAACTAAATCGATGCGAAACAGTTCATCGCGTTTTAAACTACTTGTGACGCCATCTATTGGCGGCCATATAATACAACTCTCAACGACATCTTAACAAGCGCTGTTATATATTCCTTAAGCAAGCGTATCACTTACCATCAGGTGAACGCCTTTCTCGTTTTGTCTTGTTAAATAAAAAAACACAGCTCAGTGTTATAGGTATTCCGTGAGGTCTATGACTACATCCGTGACCATACCTGTAGTAAAGCACTCAAAAGGAATACTAAAAATTTTTTTCAACTAATCCATTTTTTAACTATTATTAGTAGAAAACCGTGACGTCATCATCAATCTAATATAGGGATTATAGCAATATTGCTCTATCGTTTAGTTATATAAAGAATAAGGCTTCCCTGAAATCACATAGGCGTAGTACTACGTAGACTCAACCTTCTAATACTAAAAGGTAAGCGAGGAGGCTTTAGTGGGTAGAAAACCCGCACAACCCTTCAGCTTCCCCAGAATATAAACTTCACGCTTGCCTATAATTATCTGTTGTAATAAAACAAAATTTAAACAGCACCACTTCATACTAGTTCTGTTACTATAGTAACACGTGATATTTATAAGCGATAGATGCGATGGTTATAACATTTTTATTATTTATAACCTGTTTGATATTCACCACTTAAATTTTTGCTCTGCTGTTAACTTCAATAAAAAATAAGCTTTTATCATATATATATCATAACGAGTTAATATTTCAATAACAACTCTCTCAAAAACTTGCTCAACTATATACATGTTTATATATCATGTATATATACAGTAGAGCAAGTTTTTGAGAAAGATGATATTGAATTATTAACTTGTTATGATAGATACGTATGTACATATATATATATATATATACGGATCTGAATCAATCCATCGGTAACAGAATTAGACATTTCAGACGAGCAAGGCGTTCACCTGATGGCAAGTGATACACTTGCCCATAACATACAGCCAGTTAACATGGTATACACAGCATCATTACACTCTTCGTCTTAAGATATATTTTAAGTCTCGTTACTACAGTAATTTCACTAGCATACAGCACCTATCAAACCGGAACACAGTAACACTTGTATAGTACTGTTTATATGATGCAATAGTGGCGGTGGTAACTAGACGTTCACCGTCAACAGAGACCACTAGTTGAAGATGTACTCTGAAGCCGTATATAAATATTTATTTTGCGTAATGTTTTCTTATTAAAGTATATCAGCAGTGAAATTATCAGTATTAGAAGAATATTATCTTTGCTTCTGAGGCTAGAAGATTCAAGGAAAGAAAACCCAACGTATATCTTACATATCAGCTACAAGCTGATGATGATGATAGAATTTGATAGTCTGGTGGGTAGTCTGAAAAAACCTTTCTCTACCCAAACTCCATTTCTAATAAACCTACGTTTAATAAACTCTAAATGGAATAACCAACCTATAGCTGCTTGACTATATCCAACGTGACGAAGTCATTAGCTTTCTTTTGGAGCACTGCCTTTTTTTAAGCTTTTATTGCTAAGAGCTTTTAGTCAATTTTGCATTAACTATGGTTTAGTAAAGAGTTTGTGTGTTCGACTTTCATTGTGTTCGCACCCTGGCTAAACAGTAAGGCCGACCAAAATGAAACTTGGTGTTAATATTGAGGTGGGTAAGGAGATGGATCTCAGCCATAACTGGTCGCGGTCGAACAACCGGAAGTGGTGCCGGATATCACTAAATACCATAACTATGCATAGTTTTGACATTATTCTTATACAAATATGTTCCTCGTATGAAAATTACTATTTATATATACTTCCGGTATAACTGTCCAATCTAAAATGGGATCAAAAGTCACCAAGTACCTTAATGGTTTATATTTTTGATATATTTATTGAAGTAAAAGTGTTTCTCAATAACATATATTTTTTTATGTACTTCCGTTTCTGGTCTACTAACCGGAAGTAGTCCAAAATCTGTATACCTATATATAGATGTGTCGCAAAATTGATAGTGAGAATAACGGCGTTACACAGACAGCGTTAATTCTATTATTTACATAATATTAATGCAACTTAATTAATTTCAAGTGTTGCTGCAGAATAAAATATTCAAACCATGTACATAGGTCCCGTGTAGTTGGTGATGTCTAAACTCCACGTCGTGATGCTCAAAGTTATATTAACTTATTTCATAAAAATATATATACATTTATATATATCACAGATTTATTTACAAGATGAGAATTTCGTTAGTGTGACGTGGTAAAATGTTTAACCCGGGTATCATTTGCCAGTTGCACAAACTGTCCGGGCGAATTACTTTGCGGCAGTAATGACTGCCGACCGGTGCTCCAACAGCCTCGATTGCGCGTTAATTACGTTTGTGACATCATTAACATCTGACTACATTTACTCACGTCGTGATTAACATGATTTTTTTTATGAAATAAGTTAATATTACTTTGAGCATCGTGACGTGGAGTCTGGACACCAACAGAAACACGGGACCTATGTAATGGTACATGGTTTTGAATATTTTATTCTACAGCGACACTTGAAATTAATTAAGTTGCATTAGTATTAAATTATGTAAATAATAGAATTAACGCTGGCCTGAGTAACGCCGTTTCTCTCACTGTCAATTTTGCTATATACATAAATATACACATATATATGTATAGGAAATTTAAATGTTTTATTAAAAAACTAACAAGAAAAGTAAAGGACATTTTATTTTGTAGCATTTCTTTTCGTGTTGTGAATAAAGCTCCTGTCTTTCTATTTATTTATTATTCTTTCTTTTCTTTTCATCTCTTCCTATTTTCACTAACTTGTCTAGCCTTTCATTCTACATAACCTTCTTTCATACTTTCTATATATCTTTTGTCATCTTTCAAGCATCGCCTCTCAATCCAAATCCCGCCGCATTTTACATTTTAAGTATTTTTACTATTTCCATCTTTTATCATTATTTATTTACATTAACCAATATACCTTCTTTTATATTAGGTTACATTTCCTTCTTTTCTCTTTTACATTATGCTTTATTACAATCTTAACTTTATTAATTACTTGTTTTATTAACTTTTATTATTCTTCCCACTATCTCATTAACAAACTTTTTAAATGCCGCAACTATTATCATCATTTATAATTAGATATATGATATTCAAGGTTCCTTTTAGCGGAGACCGTCTAGGTAGGTACAGCAGCTCTTATTTCTACTGCCAAATAGTAATGTGCCTTACTGCGTTCCGGTTTGAAGGATGCTGTATGCTAGAGAAATTACTAGGGAATCGAGACTTAACACTATATGTTTCAAAGCGACTAAAGCAATGTGGTGCTGTTTACACCATCTCAACCAGCGTCACGTTACGAGCGAGCGTATCACTTACCATCAGGTGAACGCATCACGACGTTAATTTAAAAAAATACTGGTTTTAGTGCTCTGTTGCCGGAGACTGTCTAGGAAGGTTTTTTTTTATCTCAAAAGACGAGCAAGGTATTCACCTAATGGTAAGTGATACGCCTGTTCATAACATGGCGCTGGTTGATATGGTACACACAGCACGACATTGCACTCGTCGCCTCAAGAGATAAGGTGTTAAGTCTCGTTACCCCAGTAATTTCACTAGCATATAACACCCTTCAAATCGGAACAAAGTAATATTTGCTTACAATTTGTCGGCTGCAATAAGAGCAACGGAGAATTACCACCAGCAATCAAAATTGTTCATCATCATCGTGGACTATTGAATAATGGAGTCAAATGAAATATATACAACATGGTCTTGGTCTATTTGAGGTCCAATGGCTTCTTTATTCTCTGTTAAAGCAAAATTAAAAAGAAACTGTTTATAAAGATTTCTATTACGCGTTACGTTCCGCATGATGTGAAATTTATCTTATTTAGCAAATTTGGCAAAAACTTCTTTTGTTGCTCCAGCCGTTTGAATTTAAAACTTCAACGTATTAATCATGTCTATTATACAATAATTTTTATTTTTAGTACTAGAGTAGTTATGCAAACATTACTGTCTTCATTTCTTCATTGTCTATTAACTAACATCTTATGTAATAAGGCGATGGGAGAAATGTGATGCATCATCCTAACGTAACCACAGGCAGGCGTATCACTTACAATCAGGTGAACGTCTCGCTTGTCTCGTCGCAAAAATAATTCTTCGCAGATATAGAATTATGCGACTAGAAGCAAACTTGTTCCGTAGAAACCTCCCACACTCGCCCATCCTGTTTTATAATTAGGTATCGACTGTTTTTTTATTATACTGAGAGGCAGTTAGAATACTAAATGTATAGACTGTGTTGCGAACCTATGTATTATTTATAATTACCATACAGTCCTGGAATCTGGATGGAATGCAGCTCCTATTGCAGCGGATAAATAGTACTGCGCAAACATTACTGTCTTTAATTAACCACGTTGTAACTAGTGATATTACTGGAGTAACGAGACTTTATATGTGCCTTAAGGCGATGAGTGTAATGATGTTGTATTTACCATCCTTACTAACATCATTCTGTAGGCAAGCCGTACCACTTACCATCAGGTGAATATGTCGATCTTTACCTCTAGTAAGAAGCATCAGTTCCTAAATATAGCGACTGTATATCAAACATAAAAAGATATACAACATGTAGATATTAAAACTTTTATGTATATATATATGTTCCCGAGAAGAATAATCGCTTATTGCTAGTCCAGGAGCCAACATTACGTCGCGTAATCGCTTCTGTCGGGATGATGGGCAGCTGACAAATTAATGCATCTCACATCGCAGCATCCGCACACTATCAATCTGCGCTGCAACATATTATACTGCCGGTTCGGAAATAACCTGCGCCTTATTATTTTTAACCGGCGGCACGAAAAGAGGTAACATGCAGTTAACGCATGATATTATATACATTTTTTTATTATTGAACAAGATAACGAGACATTGAAGGCGTTCACCTGATAGTAAGCGAAACGTCTGCCTATAACAACGTAACACTGCACCACATTGCGCTCGTCGCCTTGAGACAGAAAGTATTAAGACCTCGTTACCCCGGTAATTTCATTAGCATACAGCACCCTTCAAACCGAATCACAGTAATGTTTGCACATTACTATTTGGCGGTAAAATTAGGAGCTGCGGTGGTACCTACCTAGACCGTCTCTGGCAAAAGAGACCTATCACCAGTTGAGATCTACCACCAGTGAAAACCTACCACCAATCGAGACCTACCACAAATCGAGACCTATTAGAAATCGAGACCTACCACCAGTGTTCAACAAAGAAATAGCAGAACATGAACATTCTTCTAATAATCATCATTGGTTTTATATTACGTTATGTAACGTAACTCTTTACCAATGTCTAGTAAAACTACTGAAGTTATTAGTTGGAATAAAACAAAACGTTAGACGGGCGATAAATTTTAGAAGTTAGAGCCTCTTGGCAAATGGCATCGAAACTAACACTAGAAACTACCACAATTAAATTTGAGTAGAAACGGCGGAGCTTACTGTTTCTTTACTGCTTAGCAGTATTATTTTGTTATGGATTGTTTTATCTTTACTTTCCATACCCAGTATAATATTTATTTCATTAAACAACAAACAATTTACTACAACTTATGCTCATCATCTAAAACTTTTTAACCAGTAATATTACTACTTAAAATAGTAATATTTTTATATTACTGTTTTATTAGTAATTAGTAGCCAACAATAGAAAGCTACTATCAGCAACTAAGACAAGGTGATGATGAAGGGAATCATCATTCCCAGGATGAAGAGAAGCTGTGATAGTTCAGTTTATAAAGAGGTCGTATAATCCTATATATCTAGCAGAAGTCTGGGTTCGATTCTCTGTTTAAAAGTTAAAGGTTTCAGTGTAGAGACCAACATGTAATATTTGTTATGCTCATAGCGGTAGAATAACCTTAGCTTATGAGAGGAGAATGTCCCAGCAGTGGGAATATAAGTTGGGCTCGGTTATAAGAGATAAGTTAAATTTGATATTACAATCATATTCTTATTAAAATCTTTTTACAGGTGGTAGGTTTCTATTACAACTACCACTGCAGTTCTATTGCAGCAACAAACACTACTGTATTCCGGTTTGAGAGTTATTGTAAGGCTGTAATATTACTAGGGTAACGAGATTTGATACGCCTCAGAGTGACGAGTGCAATGTGGTGATGTGTATACCGTCTTAACTACTACTATGTTAAGAGTAAGCGTTTTACTATCATATGAAAGTCTATAGAGGAACATATTAACATATGGTTTCCTATGCTATAATAGTAGTATGTACGTAGGTGATAAAAGGGGATTAAAAGGTCCCATACACCACCACACGGAACCCATGCCAATATGCTCGCGATGTACTCTGCTAATCAACAAACGAGACTCTGGCACTAAACCAACCCGTATTAGGCCACCTGGTGGGAGACAGTTAAAATCCCCTCATTGTTGGACGTATATGTCCAGCAGTGGACGTCTATTAGCTGATGATGATGTAGGTGACATAAAAGAGTAGAAGAGAAAGAAGGAATATCAAAGATCCTTAAAGATACAGAGCAGTTGATATGAAATCAGTCTTTGTTGTAAATAGATGATTGCTGTTTTATACTTGGACAGTCTAATAGATGTATATAGGAGATGTTGATAATGATGATGATGATGATCATATATTTATCATCAATATCAACCGATAAATATCCACTGGTGGAATTATGCCTCTCATATTAATAGGAGAATTTGGACTATCTCCCACAACGCTTATATCCGAGTTGGTGTGGAGCCAGAGCCTTGTTTGTTGATTAGCAGAGTGCACCACGACCAGGTGGGTTTGCTTGGGTCCCGTGAGTTCTTGTACGGGGCCTATTACACCCATATTTTCATAATTAATTTAATTTTTTTTTTAATATACAATTAGACTGAGACAGAATTTATATCTATGATATGATTATCATTAAAAGCTTTTATACATATATACACATTTAATTTATTGCATCCCTTTATTTCAGTAGAGGTGTTTCAGACATCAAACCACAGCCAGGTAGAACTCGTGACGAAAATTTAAAAACATATTAATTTATTTCGGAATAAACACGAATTTAAATTACTAGAAACGTGAGATTTAAAAAAAACTTGTATGTTTTAAAAATCAGAAGGGGACCCGTGTGGCGTTTTATTTACATGCAAATTGCATACGTGTCGGCCACTTTACACGCCAACTTGAAACGGTGGTGGTGATGGGAGGGGGAGAGTTGGGGAGGGAGAGGGTAGACAAAACGTCTTGCAACAATTTCGCTGACACACAAAAGAAATTCAATAGCGATATTTACAGTTTCTTTTATAGATTTGTCAGTTCATTTAATATAAATTATGCAATATTTTTTATCACCTGATGGTAAGTGATACGTTTGTCCATAACAAGGCGCTGATAATGATGACATATACAGCACCACATTGCGCTCGCCTTGAGATATGTGATTAGTCTCGTTACTACAATAATTTCACTAGCACACAGCACGTTTCAAACCGGAACACAGTAATGTCTGCACAGTTCAATTTGGAGACAGGAATAGGAGCTGCGGTCTCCTTCTAGATACCTGCCACCAGTACATGTATACATATAACAAGTATATTACCTATATACAATAAGTTGTAATTTATTGTGTCTTCTCCCTAAAATTAATGTATTTTCTAAAGATACCGAAGCCCGTCTGGATACCACCACAGCTCCTATTGCAGCCGATAAACAGTACTGTCTAAACATTATTTTGTTCCGGTTTGAAAAGTGCTTTTTTATCAGCTGCTGTCTTATGTAACAGAGACCTATTCTTTCCGTCGCGGGTGAAATCTTCAAAACATACCTTGCTTCTGGAAGGAGGGAAGGGTGATATGGGATTTGTACCCACTAAAAGCACCTCGGTTGTCATTCTCAGTGCATTGCGGAAGGCCCCGGGATCTCCTGCGGAACTCACTGTTGCCTCTCTACAATGCTGCTGAGCACATCCCGGGGAGAGCTGTTGCCCTCCCCAGCATAGACAGTATGCTGCGACAAAATACGAGACCACTTTGTACATGTCTTTCGATCCGGGTTCACTCAATGAACAGTGCGGGCCCCCACTTTCAAAGTCCGCGGACCCGAAAACAGAGACCTACCACCAGCATGGCCTGTTAACCTAGAATATTATATCACGTATTGTGTAAATCTAGAATTATTCGAATAACTAAAACAGAAATGTTTTAATCTGTGTTACGTTATTAAGCTGGAATATGAGATCTTAGAATGTGGGTCACATTGTTGAATGGATTCAAAGAATGGGACAGTGGGACGCTATGTCAAGCTGTTAAGTTATAATAGAAAAAATTGAGGTAATCTTTCATACTTTTTATATTGACCGAAAGTTAATAATTGACCCCAATTTCACGTCTTAGTGAGGGGTTAACCTGATGGTAAGTGATACGTTTGTACATAACAAGACGTTGGTTAAAATAGTATACAGAACACCATATGGTGTCGTCGCCTTTAGTCTTAAGCTGTTAAATCTCGGCACCCCAGTTATTTCATTAGCGTACAAGACCCTTCAAACCGGAACACAGTAATGTTTGCACATTACTATTTGAGTTTACTGCGATGGAAAACTATGATAGTATACCGACAAGTATTTGGTAAACATGGCGGGATATGTTCTTCTCTGATTGACAGAGAAAGCTTCGACTCCCAGCAGTGGGAACATTAAGTAAACTCACTTGCTGAGCGTCGAAGTAGGATGTTACAGTATCAATTCGAACAGGATTGAGAATAGTTATAGATAGTTCAAACGAGTTAATAAAAAGTATATCAGTTAGTAATAAGTTTATAATATATTGACAAAAGATATGTACTAAACAATATAGTAAACGATAGATATAAGAACAAATAAATATGTCTATATATATAAATATGTATATTTACAACAGTTTTGTGATGGTAAATAATAAGATAGTATTTTTATTTATTTATTACAAAACAGACATACATTTGATTTTCCGATGGCCCTTCACTAGGCAAGCCGGTGCTGTAGACGACTATGGCCTTACCTTATAACTAGTACTTAAGTCTCGTTACCCCAGTAATTTCACTAGCATACAGCAGAGATTTCAATACATTTGTGCTGTCAATAATTATTAGAGAATATTTGTAGAGAGCACACGTATGAATTGATATGGGAAAATTTTAATTATGTACGTAGTGTAAAACTCTCATGCAACTGTCAATTATTTTATCAGGGACACGTTGATATGCATAAAGAGCCATTTCATAAAATTTTAACAGCGCCTAATTGACAATTCCTGTACCAGAGAGACGGGGGCATTTGGTAATGAGCGAAGGCGGACAAGCGTTTTAAAGAGTGTGGGAAACTGCGTGGGCAACGGTACCAGTTGAAATCATCTGAAGATCTAATTGGATAATTATTTCAGATAGATCTTAATCATTTAAGTGAACTTATATCACAAGAATATCATCAGTAGATAGACCGCAGGATGTAGACCTTTTTTATTAAGATACCTTGCCTTCAGGGGGAAGTCATGTGGAGATTTTTACCTTCTAAAACCCAAGGTGGTCATCCTCAGTGTTTTGAAAAGGTAACGGTAGGACGAAGACCTTTCCCAATAGTGGATGAATTTGGGCAGTCTACCGCTGGCCCAATGGGAATTGTCCTCAGTAATTTTCACTTTTTTTAACATATTATCAAATTTTTTATGCGACATAGCGATTAGTTGTTTAAAACGTTCACCTGATGGTAAGTGGTATGCTTGCTCATAACATAGCGCTTGTTGAGATGGTATACACAGCACCATATTCAATTCGCTTTGAGACCTAAGTTAAGTCTCGTTACCGCAGTAATTTAACTGGCTAACAGCACCTTGCATACTGGAGCATAGTATTATTCGCGCAGTACTGTTTGTTTGCTGCAATAATATCTGTGGCGGTTAGACGGTTCGACATGTATCAACAATCGCTTGTGTATTAAAATCGCTGCTCTCATCAAACCGCTACCGCTTTACCAATGTAACTACTGGTTTAAAACCGGTCGTCGAATATACACGCCGACAAGTGTCAATGTTACTTTTGTATATATATTTTATCAATTCCCGTTACTGCGGCGGCGGTGCGTTTACAATTTCTAAGAAATAAAAAGTAAACAAGAAGATAAAATATTATGCGGTCACGATTTTTGCCTTCACATGACGATTGAATTAGGCTCTGATAATAAATAACACAAACAGCCTTCTTTAACATTCCCACTGTTGGGACTCCGCACTCAAAAGAAGACAACTACATTCATGTTACTGGTCAAGTGGTAGTGGATGTTAATGAATGTTCTTGGAATCTTGTAACAAAGTAACTCTAATAGGACAGTTTGTAAGACGGTTCAATGCGTTATCGAAGAGCAGAGAGAGCAAGGCGTTCACCTAATAATAAGTGATACCCATAACGAGGCGCTAGTTAGGATGTACACAGCACCACGTAGCACTCATCGCTTTGTGACATATGGTGTTAAGTCTAATCACCCTAGTAACTTTACCAGCATACTTCCCCCCGCCAAACTGGAACGCAGTAATATCTATAGTACTGTTTGTCGGCTGCAAAAGGACGGTGGCATCTAGCCGGTATCTGATAAAGACCTACCACCAGTAAAATTATTAATAAAGCAATTTATAGACTCTTGTTATGTATTTATGGTAAGTCCATAGCTGCTGACCATGTAGATAACATTGTCTATATCTGCGTAATACTTAAAAATAAGTGAACGTTCTGTTCATCGAAATTATAAAAGATTTTTTTTTTAATTTCTTTAAGCGACAAAGACGAGATTTTTTGATTTCAATTCTTTGAGATTTAAGTCTTTGACTCATTACATATTATTCGACGTTTCTTTATTGAAATTCAATTTTACTCCAAGTTCTGATTCACCGTGGACTGCATGACGATGTAGTTAGAACAGTTTACTGTCGTGTAATAAAATTAGACCAGTACCACCTTTATTTTTATCGTAACTGAAATGTTTAAAAGATATTTTGCTTCTGGGGGAAGTAAAGGTTATATATATATGGGTATAAACCCACTAAAACTCCCTCGGTGGTCATCCTCAGCGCATTGCGAAAGGCCCCGGGATCTCCTGCGGAACTCACCGATGCCTCCTTGTACGGCTGCTAAGTACATCCCGAGAAGAGCTTTTGCCCTCCTCAGCATAGACTGTATACTGCGACAGAATACGAGACAACTTCATACTTGTCGTCCGACCCAATTTCACTCAATGTACAGTGAGGGCCCCCACCCTCAAAGCCCGCGAACCCGCAAAACTCTTTCAGTCGCCTTCTACGATAGGCAGGGCTTACCTTAGTTATATTCTTGATAGCCCGAGATTAAAGGGTAAAACCACCACCCAAATAAATGATTGAATAACAAAATATCACAGCTTTTGGAATTCAGTCTCTATTATCTGATTGCATCAACGTAAAAGACACTGATGCGCTGACTTGAATACTAAATAACGTGCTGTAACTTTTAAACTGAAACAGCTGTATGGATACTCTTGCAGGATGAAAAGCAGTACAGGATATGGACACCAGAGACCAAAAATAAAAAAATGTACAGCTTTTACGGTTAAGGAGATATGAATGGTCAAAGTTAGCACTCTGAAGGGGGAAAAACAATAAAGAAAAATTTCGCCGAGAATCGAACTCATAACATTCGGGTCCAAAATTTTAATCTTATAAGGTGATAGATCCTTCCAATATTGGGGTAGGCCTATGTCCAACAGTTGATACTTATCGACTGATGATGAAGGTGATAGTAATAGTAATAATAGTTCCCCTTCGTTTTGTGGGTAAGGGTCTTATGATTGTCGTTTTTTTTATATTTATCTAATTACTTTCTTTTGTTAAATCTACTATCCTTTCACTCCTCAGTTTCTATCTTCTATTCTTATACCTTCTTCACTCAGGCGTCACTTCTCAGTCCAAAATCTACCGCATTTTTACATTGATTTTTTTACAATTTGTACTTGCTTTTCAAATCTTTTCTTTTTGTAACAATCTTTTTATTTTTACAATTTTAATCGGTGCAAATTCTTCACTCACTAGCCTTATTTAAACTCTTTGCTCTGTCCACTACCTCTTGCGAATTTAATAAAAATGCGGGGACTCTTGTCTTCACTCGCGCATTATTATTTAGCGGTAGCTGAATTAAGAGCTGCGGTGTTTTCATTAGTAATGATTGTTTAAATATTCCCAAGTTAATTGATAATGTTATAAAAAAATCATCGTGCAGTTTTTTCTCGTTGATACGTAACTGCCAACTCGTGCGAGTCTTGATGAATTCCTCGTCACGGGAGTATAATTGTTCAAGGTGGTTTCGCAACGTTGGCGTCTGTTACCTCTATTTATTTATTTTACATGCTCCATAACTATTAATCGATAGGGAAACAAATTTATTATTAATATAAACATATATTTTTATACTACTAAGTAACAAAGAAACATACGACTGCCTGATGGTAAGCAGTTACCGCAGCGTAAAGATGCTATTTATTCGTCGCGGGGGAAATCTTCAAAAGATACCATGCTTCTGGGGGGAAGTCAGGGTAATGTGGGATTTATACCCAGTAAAATCCTCTCGGGGGTCACCCCCAGTGCTTTGCGGAAGGCCCCGGGATCTCATACGGAACTCGCCGATGCCTCGCTTCGCTGTTAAGCACATCTCAGGGAAAGCTCGTACCCTCCACAGCATCAGCGTGCTACGACAAAATAGAAGACCACTTCTTACCAGTCGTCCGGCCTGAGCTCACTCAATGTACATTGAGAGCCCCCACCCTCAAAGCCCGCGTACCCGAAAAACCCCTTCAGTTGCCTTCTACTACAGGCAAGGCTTCACTTAGTCCTATTCTTGATAGCCCGAGACTACAGACGCCTGCAGCGCCGGGAGCACCACTGTCGAGTTGCCGAGTTCCCGATTCTGGAAGAACCTTATCACATCCTTTTTGAAAAACTCCATTCTATAGCTCCTTGGGAAAACCTCGGCAGGAAGTCTACTACTTAATTTTATCATCATTATCATTTTAACCGATGAACAGTGTGTTCCGGTTTGAAGAGTGCTGTATGTCGGAGAAATTACATAAATTACATTAAACTTCACATATGTCTCAAGGCGACGAGCGCAATATGGTGTTATACCATCTTAACCAACGGCATGTTATGGGCAAACGTATCACTACCATACCGTATCAGTACCATCAGGTAAACACTGTTCGTCTTGGCAAAAAAAATGTAGAACCCCATTCAGGTGACTACAATTGTTTTCTATTACAATATACAGTGTATGGTATGACTCACAGCCGGAGTGAATCGACACAATCATTATAATTACAGCCGCGATTCGACTAAACGATGATCGATTAAATCGGAACGCAATCGATAGTTTCTCACGGGCGTGTTAAATTAATCGATTTTAATCGACCAACTGTTGTCTTATACTTCACGGTTACCAACGACGAGATTGGTTAAGGGCTGACTGGTGGTAGGTCTCCGTTACCTACTCTAGAATACGACTAAGGCAAGCCGTGCCTGTCGTAGGCGGCGACTCAAAGGTTATTCGGGTTTGTGGGCTTTGAAAGTGGGGGCCCTCACTGTTTATTGAGTGAGCTCGGGGCGGACGACAACTACGAAGTGGTCTCGTATTATGTCGTAACACACTGACGCTGTGGTGAGCACCATCTCTCCTTGGGATATACTTAGAAATGCAAAGCGTTACCGGTGAGTTTCTGTAAAGATTCTAGGACCTTCGGCAACAAGCTAAGGATGACCGGAGAAGAGGTTTTAGCAAGTATAAATCCATCATAACTCTGATTTGCCCTGCTATTGCTGGAGACCGTCTAGGTACCGCAGCTCCTATTATAGCCGACAAACAATACTGTGTTCCAGTTTAAAGAGTGCTGTATGCTAGTGAAATTGCTAGTGTAACGAGACTTAACATCATATGGCTCATAATGTGGTGTGGAATATAGAAAGAAAGAAAGAAAGAAAGAAACTTTATTCAACACACACAATATTAGAAACAAAATAATAAAAAAATGATAATACAGA
>DWLS01004302.1:0-14203 GCA_018246255.1 Pachliopta kotzebuea | reverse complement strand
CACTAAAACGACTGTTTATAACTAAATTTGTATACAAAGTAAAAACTATTTATGCCTGTCTTATGGCTAAGAAAAATAGCAAAGATGCCAACTTTATTTATCTTAACAATATGACCATCAAGTACGAACTTGAAAGTCGAATACTGATTGAACTAACTTGAGGATAATAGATTATAACGAAACATCTCGTTTTGAAGGTTAAACAAACGTTTGAAAGTATTTATACTTAGTTTTGAAAAATTGTTTTTTGATACACTTACTATTTAATTTAATGATATAGTAAGCATTATAAAAACTATAACATATTTAAAAGTAATTTATTTTTATTTATTATTATGTTTAATGTAGTAACAGTATATTAGTTAAGACGACGAGATTACTTACAAAGTAATATTTTCATGTTAGTATCAAAGCGAATTTTAAAATTTCTATGGTTTAATTTTAATAGGGTTGCAATATTTTTCCAGGTAGAACTTTTGGGCGGCCGTTTAAAAAAATGGCACAGGCGCTCATCCCTCTAGTGTTCCAAATGGGTGCAGCGGCCACGTGGGCGGTGGTTGCAGCACTAGTCGGTATCAAAACATTGGGTGTCACCCTTCTTATCCTCAAGTTGCTGCTGATTGCTGGAGCTGTCAAGGTATTTTCACCTATATTTATCAACGCTATTTAAATTTTATTTAATACAAGTTTTTTCTTGTCGTCATTCTGATGAATGTTAATTTAGCATCATTTCATATAAATGTTTTGGTAGAATTTAGCATTTTTTTTTAAGTTTTCTATATAACGTAAAAAAAGCATTCTAGTGAGCTTTATGCATTTATCAATAATATATTTTTTTTCTTAACTGTAAGAAGTATATACACAGTCAGCGCAGGACTGTTCGGCAAAGAAATCCTTGAGGGAAGCTTATGTTCAGCAGTGGGAGTTATCCGGCTATACAAGAACAAGTATATACTAGTAATCGTCATCATCAGGCGATAAAAACTCACTGTTGGATAACGGCGTCCTCCAAAAATCTCCACTCCAATACGATTATTGAATTCTAATATTTTATATACAAGTAAGACAAATAAGTTAAACTGTTTTTAATATCGATAATTTTTTTCTCTCTGTTAAATTCTTTACGGCAACAACATTTGTAAATTAACAGAAGCTTTTAAGTTACAAGAGGCTATTGTTAAGATCAAACGTAAAAATCGTATTTATCATGAATTAAAGAGTTTAAATAACAACTACGTTACTGCACTGTTTTAAAATGCTATGTTAACAACTCAAAATTAGCTACATTGTTTTATTTGTACCAAAAACGAAAACACAGTAAAACACTGTGTACATACTGTGACATCACTTTTGTTAATCTAGCATACATTCATATCCGTTCGAGTGAAAGTAGCTTTCTAGGGCCCGCAACGACAATGCTTAAAGATGAGCAATTACGGTAAAATAAAAAAAATTGAAAATCCCTTCACACGTTGAAACTACTTATGTATATATATATAATAATAAATATATATAAAAAAAATTAAGACGTCTGAAGAATATATGATGCTGGAAGTATTATGTTACATAGAAATATAGATTTATTGAAGTGAAAGGCATGCTTGAGTGCACTTAATACATAGGTATGCTTAACTAGTTTTTTTTAGGTTACGTGTCAATATCTTCAGAAAAGATTCATAATTAATTTTTAGCTGTTACCTATTAGCTATAAGATGTGCCATTGTTAGTTTTAGGGGTTTAAAATTGCAATGGCTTTCCGTAATCAAAGCTATTCTCAAAAGCATTACACGAACCCTTAAAGACCTCGACCGCAATGCCAACAGGTTTGTGTTCTGATCTTAATCAAATTTTCAAGGTCACGAGCTATTCTATGGTAAAAAAAGTTTTATAATTTCGTCCGGGGCACAGAAGTTCGCACTTGTTCTGGGCCTAGAATTAATAAACCTATATTTTTTCATTTCATAATCCAGAATAAATGTAGTCCTTTAAAACGATGCCTTAACTTAATTTGATCTATATCGATTTTGGTAAAAACTTAAAGATGGGTTTAATAATTTTTCAAATCCAAAATTCATCAATAAATCTTTTTAATGATTACTATATTTTTTATTTTCAGATCGGTGCCCTTTTCGGTAGTAAAGGTCATCATTCTAGTGGCTGGGAGGCACCTCACACACCGCAAAAAGAAATACATTTGCATATACATAACGGTCATCACGGACACGGCGTGTCCGAGGAACATGTACCTTTTTGTAAGTACATGCATGTCAACGCCATTTTGTGTTAAATATGAAAACTACTCACTGCTATATGTTTTAATACATAAGAGTTTCGTGTTGATAAATTTTACGTTTTTAGCATCTTGGAGCAGAGAGGGCGTGCAAAGTTCCTCAGAAACCAAACACGTCAACGTTGTATACGACCCATATGTCGCAGGTCCGCAAACCATTAGTACACCATACGGGAATTATGTTAAAATCGATTCCAGTGGAAACGGCCATGTGAAATAAATATTTATTTGAACATATAATAAATTATTAGTAGGTCTTCATTGCCAGATGCCTTTGATTAGGTAGTATGAGGACGCCTATTTCGGCCGCCAAACATAGCTATGGTAACTGGACATGTTATATCTCAAAGCGAGAAACATGGTGTTGCATAATTTATGATCTTAGGTAGATCTAGATTGTTACAGGCGAGCGTACTTCTTACCTCTAGGTGTGGTCCTGCTCATTATATACTTATATGGATTAAAAAATACTCCAGAAATTTTTCAAATTTTCCTGTTGTAATTGTTTGTGTTAATTTAAAGTATTTACATTAAAATGTATGAAGAAAAAAAAATATTTATTGCAAATAATGTTAATCATTTGTAAAAGTATTAATTATATGATATTTATGATAATGTTAAAAATACCAAATAATAATTAATTATGTTTTTTAATTCTGTTTCTGCGTAATATGATTTTTTTAAATGAAATTTTATGATGATTGTCTGAATTATACAGTGGATATGTATGTATGAAGTAGACAGTGAATAATAGAATATATGAAACCGAAAGAATTACATAGAATTTTTTCTTTGTATTGAAATGTAAGTAATTCATATTATTTTTTTCATATTTTATTTTATTTAGAATTTACTACTTTATTTAGAAATTTACTCTGCGTGATAATATTTACATTATTTCTTTATAAATAGAAACAAAAGAAATTGTTAAAAACATTTTCATAACATTTAAGTGAAGTGGCTTTAAATTATGTGGTTCAGCGCCATCTAGTAGTACAGCATTAAAAAATTATTGTTATAATAAAAAATACATACAATCTACAGTATAGCATTTTTTATGATTATCTTTAATTTTTTGATCCTCTCTCATAAAAATAAATAAAGTAATTTAAAAAAGTGAATTGGTATGCATTTTCAAGGGTTTGCTTATTCTTACAAAGTTTAAAATATAGTTATTTGCCAGTAAACCCCAATAAAGAAAAAACAATTATAATAAAATGAAAAAGTATATAAGCAAGATAAGTTTATTTGCCTACTCATTACAATAACATTTAAACAAATTAATATAAAATTACAAAGTAAATATACATTTTCCATTACACTTCTTGCCGCTGCTGTGTACTGCAATGGTACAAAATGGTCGTAGCTGAGTGAAAGTGTTGCTATGTAGTGAAAACCACGCTTATTTTCAGTTACCACCTAGTTTGGGAACGATCTCATTATCGTGTTTGTGTGCTATAAATTAAAAGGTATAGAATATGAGGAAAAGAGGATAGTATTGAAGTTTATAGAATTAGGTTTAAAGACGACGGCATGTTGAAACTTCATACAGGATCTACCATTGGCACTAAGGAATGATAAGGCGGGAACTAAGTTTGTTTTTCTAATAGGTGTGTTTTTAATTTAGTTTTAAAATAAGCAGGGGTATGGGAATTTCTTAAAGGAGAGGGTATATTATTCCAGCACTTAGTTGCTTGATGGCGGAAAATGCCTTCGAAGGCCACAGACTTGTGCATATAGAACACAAGGCCCGAGCGAGTCCTTCGAATGTTGCGCTTATCCTGAAGTAACGAAAAGTTTAGCTTAGTGTTAATACTTTGGTGTTTTAGATTTTAAGAGTCCAAACAAAAGACATGCGTGGTGCAACTGACTGCGTCATTCCATATTTAACATTGACGGCTTGTTTAAATTAGGAGAAATGTGCGATCGTAAAGGAATATCAAAACGGAATCGGTAACAGGCGTTTTGAATTCGCTGTATTAGACGTTTCTTTCTACAACGAAGTCGCGGTTTGTAGATAATATCGCCGTAGTTAAGTTTAGATAGGATGAGAGCTTCACAAATAGCAATGCGAATTTTCGGCGAAAGGACGCTGCGAATTTTATATAAATTTTATAAATTATAAGTGCAACAGTAACAACAATTAGAAGAAAAAATTGTTTTACTATATAATAGTATACCTTATGCATAATAAATACAATATGCGACTAGAAACGAAGACATTTATTTTATATTGTCTGTCCAATATCATTGAAGATTGCTAAATTCAAATTATTTAAAATAATCGTATCGTACTTCTGTATATTTAAATATTCATATACGATATTAAATGTGTTTCCATCATGTTCGAATATATATCCAGAGCATTTTCCTCGAGTCCATAAACATTCTTTGCATAACGTAGCTGGTATTTATTGCCCGACATTAATAATGATTAATCAATAATGAATACAATGACTGATTCAACTTAAAGTTGTATAATTATTACTTTTACTCGTATTTGCTTTAAAACCGTATATACTTAACTGGTATATAATTGAGGTGCTTGCCTTGGCACACCGGTGGATTAACCTTCTTTATAAATTTATGAATGTTTCATTAGTAAAGAATTTACCGAAAACGTTAACTATGTGCTCTGTATGTTTTCAATAACTAGAGTTTTAAAATTATAATGGCGATATTAGAACATTACAATATTTAATTTCTATAAAATTTTAAGTTTCATTCGAAAATTGTTTCACATCCATTTTAGAAAAAATTATTAGTATTTTTTTTATTGATAATAGAAAATTTTATTAATAAGCCATTCATTAATAGATCTCTGTTGCTAGAGACAATGTTTTCAGGAACCACTACAAGCCTATTACGGCCGCGAAATAGTAGTACCTATACATTTCGGTGGTCTCGTTTCAGAAGCTATAGCGTGTGAATTTACGATGGAAAAGATGAATACATCTTTGGTAACGTGGCAATGCAATACTATATATAATTTCTTAACAAGGTATGGCTTGTTTCGTCATTAAGTTAAAAAAAAATACACATGTTTATTATTTTAATGATAGAAAAAATCGCCTAACTGAATCTATCTATACATTATTACATTTAACCATTCAATGCGTGTATACAAACTTGATTGTATGGACTGTGGTTCTTTGCCTTTCCCGTAAGGAGATAAATTTTAAAAATGTGTATTCTCGCGTGTATGATAATTTCTTTAGAAACGTAATATTGTACGATCATCTTCTATATAAATGTTCTGAGTAAGTCTATTACAATTTTCCTGTTAAGTAGACGGTGATTCTAGATATCCGCACGACGTACACTATGCATTAACTAAAACGACTTCTTGTTGTCACTATATTTATTGCAGTAAAGCGATAAAGTTATTAGAAAATAAATAAATAAACCTGCGATACTTTGGACACATAATAGCAGGCAGATGAGTCGTAAATGATCAAGATAGATGAGATCTACAACATATCTATAAAAGGCGCTTGTCAATCCAAGTATATTACCAGCCAGAATACCCCATCTTGCTGAAAGAAGGTTTCCCTTGACGATTTCTACTCAGTTAATTCTTGCGCTCCCTGCATCCAGCGGCTTCCTGCGTCTCTCTTCAGATCGTCAGTCCCCCATATTGGGATAGAGTACACATGCAGCAGTAGACGTCAATAAGAACAAACTTTTAGCTTCCAGAGTCCGGATCCGTTAGCCTTGGGATCGATGAAGCTTTGGACGGGCATAATAGTGGCCGCGTGCAAAAAAGTATAACAAGAACAAATATTTTATAAATGCGTTGAAATAGATAAGAAAAAGTTAAACTAAGAAACTTTCACCTCACTTCTTCACTTCATCATAAAATCAAATCTCTATATCTAAGAGTTAGGCAAATGAAAACTATGTTTTATTAATAAAAGAATTTATTGATTATAATAAATATAGTTTACATGCACCTTCACATTCGTCTCCGCTTAACCAGAGGATAGACTGACAGATATTGTAATGTCATAAAGTCCACCAATTGTGCAAATGAAGATGCAATGGAGTTTTTAAACAAATAAATAATTTCTTAGTATCGATATCTTCAAAGATATTTTTTTATTATTCTACAAAGAATGAAGTAGACATAAAGGCAGCAGTGTGCGCCTGCCTAACCCCACTAGCCCTAGTTATGAAAATAAATACAGCGCCACTTTGGACTTGTTATTTTAAGATATAAGATGATAAATGTCGTTACTCCAGTATATTCATTAGTAACAGTGCTTTTTACATCGAAACACAATAAGGTTTGCATGCTTCTGTTTGGCGGTAGAACGAGGTGCTACGATGATGCCTATCTAGAAGTACAACGCATACAGAAAAATCACCTTGATTGTAGAGATCTACTAAGTATCTTATACCATGTAATTTGTTCTATTGAAATTACGCCTACTGAAAATATTATAATTTTTTTTATAATATTTTTTTTTACTAAAGGTCGACAAGGACTTCTTACTTACTGAGATGTTATATACCCAGACGGGTGGGTTTACCTTTACGTCTTATTTATCTAAATTATTTATAATGGACACCTAATAAATTTGTATTTTTTTTAATTTGTCCTTAGAAGGATGTCAGGGTTTTTTAATGCCGATTAGATTGTAAATTAACCTTTTTGACGTCGAATCAAGGTCTTTCTGTCATTATTTTTGACCATAAATCGTCAAAAATTGTTTGATTTGTAATCATTGAAATGTATGTATGTATTTGCATCTAAATATATTTTATATATATATATTATATCGTCTCGAGAAATATCACATTCCTTTTATATTTACCGTTACGATTATTGATTGATTTTTTATTCTGAAATGCCAACAGATGCTTCGCAATCGCAGTGGAAAATATGAATTCAATATTAATGCCGTGAATTGTCATTGTAATTACTCGATAGACGTTCGTTTTCGTTAACCTTTCTAGTATTTACAGCTTCGTAAAATCAGAGGTTATTATTAAACCGCAAATATTATTGAGTTGTTCAATGTTATATGCACATATAATATGTTTTTCAAAAAGAATACGTACTAAGTAGAAAAATTATTTACATGATTTTGACGTTATCTATAACCTTTAGTCGCAGACACAATGGCCGGAGGAATTTACATATAAAGTGTTATAAAAATAATTAAGGTGTCAGTTTGAATAACTCGCTGAGAATTTAGTCTGGCGATATCCATAGCAACAAAATATACAGTGATTAATCAGAAGAATTTATAATAGAATTAAATTAAATTTCGAGAAACGTCCTAATATGTGTTTATTTTTTTCGGATTTTTCTGCGTTTATTTATTTATTAACCCCACAATCCTTATGAATGATTTACATCATCTACGGTCACAAGATGACTAAGATGACAGTTAACCTGAAGTTATTTTTATCACAGATTCGCGTGTAAGAAAAGATTCACACAGGTGATCTGAAGTATCTACGTTCTGGGAAATAAGTAATTTGTGATTATGTTCTAGATCAACCCCGTACATTTGATACACAAAAAGTTCCTGCAAAAGAATCTTTTCCTGTTTATGTTGATTCTCGAGGCTATTGATTTAAAAAAAATTGTAATTTCAATAGAGAAGATGTTTTGGTGTTACCACGGACTGGGAAGTTCGTTACTCTTAAAATTAATTCAAATAAGAATGCCGCTAGAAGGCTTAAAAACACAGAGAACTCATTCTGTACAGATAGGATTGTTAACAATGATCAAATGCTGTAGGTACAATGTGAGGACGATGACATCTGGACATCGGCCACCTTAGTTCTGTCGTCTGTTTATTGAAAGTATAATATTCGCGTAGATATAAGCAATCATAAATGTTTGACTACACAAAAATTTATTTAATTTCTAAATTTTTAAAAAACCACCAAGTAACAAAAACTAAGTGAGAAGTATTTGCCCTTCACCAAACGACCGAGATCGAGCTGTTATTTGAATTTTAAATATCATATGTATCCACTTAAAACTACATACAGCTCGTATACATATTTATATATACATATCTGGATAGACCAAGGGCGACTAGGTCGACTGACGTCACCGCGACAAGTTTCTAAAACTAATCGCGACCGACGGATTGACTCGGAATTTACTTCACTCGATAACATTTATACATTTTTACTGAACTATCATAAATTGAGATTCACGAAAATCATCCTCACATATTTATTTACTCCTTCTAATGGTTTACAAGGAAGATGAGGGGATCATAACAACGTTCTCTACCATTCGTAGAAAATTAAAAGAAACAAGATACAACAACACAATATAAATCTGTGGTTATTTAATAAACAAATAATAATATAAGTACAAATATTTCCGTTCATAACATTTGGCTGATAAACATTCATATGAAAATATATAAAAATACTTAAAGCCTGTTATTACATTTAATTAACCGAGTCGAATAACCTTGCAAAGTAATTACAAGTGTTTCATAATTTCTCTGAGTTTGTATCTTTCAAGATACATAATACAGCATTTAATTTTTACACTTTTACTTTCTATAAAGTGATAATTTTGAATTTAACCAGCTTTTAACAAATGTTTATGTCAAACTAATTAAAGACTTTTGTAGAGAAGCCATTCATTATTTTATATAATTAAATTCGGCAGCAGTTTCTCCTTTTCCGTAGTAACTAAAAAACCAATCGCTCATGTTTCTTCGCTGTAGTATCAAAGGGATAAAACGTAACCTCTATCAGGCTATGTCTGAGACATCACTAAGACACAGACAAAGCCAAGGAGAGGCTAAGTCAAAATCCCGTCCTGAATCAGCTGTTCTTCATCACTTCTCTCGATAATTTCTCTTCTTCTTTCTTCAGATTTTAAATAGTATTCATTTAATACAATTACATAAAATATTTCTTCAAAATTATACATATGAATATAGTTGATACATATCAATATAACATATTTATTCGTCAATTTGCAATTTAAAAATCTCAAAAACTGGTTTATTCAAATTTATACAACGACTGCGGGGAATGACAAGGTCAGTCGTCGTATAAACCTAGATCAAGTTTGATGCTGTTTAGACATGTAGACAATTTATTTTTATTTAAACATCTAATAAATGAACTTGAAGTTGCCGAGGCAAGTCTTCACATACAACGTATCCCGTCTTGTTAAAGATTTCAACGCGTTTGAGTTTAAACAAAATTTGTCATGAACATATCAAACTTCATGCGATTCTGTATATAATTGTACTCTAAGAAAATATAAGAAATGTTTATGTAATTACCTGCGGTAGTTAAACATTATCACTAACTTTATTTTTAACCTATTACTTTTGAAACCTTTTAACAATAATATAACAGAAAGAAAAAAAATTCTTACTGTTGATTTATTTTTATTGAAATATTTATCCTTCAAGGGTTTCATAAAAAAAAGTTACGTAATTTCGATGTCATATAACTTTATTATAATTTAGCAAAATCCCGGATTGTTTTCTTAGCTATTTGTTTACCATTGTCTACAGAACAATAATGTTAAAAATTTTATTAAGTAACAACGTGATTTATTAAGTTTCGTTGACAAGTTATATGCTTGTAAGTGGTTATAATAACTTCATAGCGATAGAGTAAGTACTAAGAGGTAAGTACAAAAATTTAAAAACCAAAAAAAAAACTTAATATTCTTCATAAGTATTTTAAGTTTTGTGTCGAATACAATTTTTCCTCGCATTACGAGTAAATAACGATGTAGTTGTAGCTAGATTAATAGATAAAACTTACTGAAAGCTGAAAATTCAATAAATAGTTTTTTGTTTTCTTTTCTGTGTTTTCTGGCGTAGTAGTTTTTATGGTATATAATTTATTATTTGATCAATAATGACCATTTCTGTAGTGGTAGAAAAACCAGCTAATATGTCTTTTGGAGGTGTACATCTGTACTATTACATTGTCGTAGCGATAATTCGTATAAAACTTATACATACTAACTGGACTACGTAATACACATTAACTGACAACGCAAATAGTAACTTTAATTAAAACTGGAGTATTTTACATTTACTTTTTAGCTAACAGTTACCTTACTAAGTAGTTGAATATATTTTTAATAAGAAAACAGAAACAATGGTATGAAAAGTAATAACGATAATAAGTAATACACGGTTTGTAAAATTAACTCAGCTTAAATTACTGGTAGGTAAACGGTAACTTCTTTGTACTGATTTTACGCTACTTTTTATTTAATATTTCTTATTGCAAGAAATAATAACATTTTTACTAAAGAAATATCTAGTAATATGTACGGATCTCCTGAATTATTTGTCAGGTTTTGTGAGCTGTCACTCTGAACTGCGAATATATTCGGGCTTCCGGGTCCCAAACACCCCGCCACTTATGCTCGTTGTTCCTTATTCGCCTGTATTGTTAGAATACTACTAACAGATACACCAAGTAATAAAATATTAGACAAATATTAATATCTTGTGCGTACGAAGTCACTAATGAATTATTATAAATTATAATTAAAATGATTAGCGCATCGCAAGAGCATTAAAAGCTTTCTGTGTCTGATTCTAAATTATAAAATTAACATATTTTAGTAATCACCAGAACAACTCGACCCACGTTTCCGTTACTATTTTAAAATTCTAGAGGTCTCATGATTTGGACATATGCATCTAAGATAGCAAGAAATCCAAGGTCCACGAGGTTTTTTCCATTCTAAACACGTATTTTTGATTTTTCTCAGTAACATGTATATTCGCGTGGTGCCTTCAAAATACTGATATTTTATACGACCATAATGGATTGACGGATATTTATTTAATTTCTCTTTTAATCTAATAAAGTATCACCTCAATTTATGTATCTCAAAGTATGCCAACAATTTTTAAAGGTTTTCTTCTCAATATTCAAGCAAGAAATGTATTACGTACTTGATATTAACTTTCTTAATTGTAAATAACTTCTAGGCCAGTTTTTCATCAGAAAAATTTAAATGTTTAGACAGTGTAATGATTATAAAAGTTTTTGTTTTTCTATTGTTTCATATTTTATAATACGAACAACACTAAGTACCATTACATCTTAAGTTAATAGATTTGATAACGTATTCTAAATTTTTTGGTACGTATCCATAACTCTATTCATTGTAATTTTTTAACTTAAAGAACAAAGGTGATATAATCCATAATGTATTGTTGTTCCTTTAATGACAGAACTAGAGAATCGAACTCATTACAATATTGTTTAACTTTATCCTTGTCTAGTAAATAACTTAGAAGAATTATCGTTGCTAAGTAATGCTATAATTTATTATTTTATCATTGATGGAAAACTGAGATAAAATGACTATATTATTGTATACTATAAGCAATCACCATTTGAACAATAAAGAGGGTCCAATCTGTTAAATTTATTTAGTTATCATTATAGAAAATGTGTTAATGTTTCGTAACACTTCCAATTTCATCCCCATTTTATCTTTGTCCATCTCTCGTAACTTTTCAACGTTGAAATTGACCCCTTAACTGCTACCGGCGTATATAAATGCTTTTCCGAAGTACGATCCTTTGTATCGCCCTTCTATTTAGAAAACTACACCACATTCTTGGAACTTTATATATTTTTCTATGTTTTCACATAACGCCTGTATCATATATGGTGACAATGAGGAGGGCATCTCCTAAGTTTTCCTCGTCAGGTAAAAGGTTAATATCAAAATGTAGTTTCTTCTATAGAACTTATAAAAAGTGTTTACAGTAATAAGTTCCGCGACGAATTCCTAATACTTTTTTATAGATTATAAATGCTTAATTTTTAAAGTTTCGAATTCGACAAACTATTAAAAAAGTTGCCAAACTAAATTCAAATAGTGTGGGTTGGTAACAAAGGATCGTTAAACGCCAGACGGATAAGTATTTGGTGTTTAAAATGAAGCTTATTATATTCCTACCACGTGTTCGTTGTCAGAGCGGTTACTTATGGCACTGTCATTGAAATAAATACGCAGTTAGCAATCTTGGATAGTTGTTACGGAAATTAAACATATACTTAATTAGTAATTTTTTGATTATTAAAAATAGGTTTATGTAATGATACTTAGATTATCCGCTGTGAAATGAGATGAATATTTTTCTATTGACAGCAAACTCAACCTCAATAAAGATCTATCATACATAGAAAAATTGATTGAAAAATATTTGTTCAATTATTATCAATGGTTATAAAAAAAATTAGTAAACTTTTTATGTGTGTATAATTATAGTTATCATTTAAGTTTTTCCCACTCTTTAGAAACTATTGCTAATGTTGAGGAAAATATTAATTTTTCCTTAGATTACATCACTGAAAATTACAGAAAATCTATTAAATAAATAATTTGTATATATTCAGTTATAATATAATATTCGTTTCGATCAGAACATGTAACTCACTTATTGAAAGACCTCGGTATTAATAGCAGAAAACGTAAAGCATTGCTACACTGTAACCAGTAGATTCATAAAAGAACATTTAAAAAGTATAAATTGAAACGGCGCAAACTTTGTTTTAAGTAGTAATAAATCTGTGCGAAAATATTAAACCTTTTTAGAAATTAACGAATCGAATTTCCTTTATTATCTATAAAGAGTAAATAATAGAAAAGAAGTAATGATTTTTTAATCGTTGAAAAGAGCTATTTAACTTTTCAAATAACAAAAAACTGTAGGTTGTAGTCAAATCTAGGATGGTACACATAATAAAATGTAACACTACTTTTTTTGACGAGTGTCTTAAAGTAGTGATAAAATGTTCATACCTTAGGCATATAATATCAACTATAATTATAATAAATGTTATTTTAAAGTAAAATTAAATAATAATTAAAAAAATATTGTAATAATGTTATAACTATAAAATTATTAAATGTTTAAAAAATCGATACTTATTTTATAAAAACGAAATCATATTATCAAATACTAAGTTGTACGAGTATTAGACCATAAGTTTCTAATTCAGGAGTAACTTAGTCTTTTCCGTCATTTTTTGTGTAGCATGTAATATGAAAAATGTATGATGTTCTATGCTCAAAACTTCTCAAAGTTAAAGATTTCATTTCACAACTTTAAGCCTTTAACTATTTTGCTAATTATATGTGTAATAATAGAAAACTACATACTTAATTTAAACTCCATCTTGTCTTTTAATTTATAGGTAAGATCATGAAAGTATAGAATGGACTGCAATAACACCTTGAGAAAGAATTGTACACCAAGTTAGCGAATAGTTTTAATAAAGTGAAAAAAAACTTTTAACCTGCGTTTAAACTTTTAAAACGTACCTGATTGCAATTTGGTGTATTGCAACATTTAAAATATTAAAAAAAGATGTGATAATATATTAAAGCGAGCCGCCGACACACGTCTCGAACGCACAATCACAGAAACTAAACTGAGATTCGAATTAGCGCCTATTCATTCACGTCACGAGGCGTTACAGCGGAGACGAGCAGACCTATCAAATCGATGCTATGTCCTCTAAATCATGGAGGAGCGATTAAAGAATCGTCGAAAACTGGTCGAACAATTATGAAGTTGTATCGTGGCGCCATTTTCGTTGATGCGCGCACACTGCTCGCAGCACGTTAGACCGTTGCCGGATTTAAAAATAATATTAAAACAAAGAGAGAAAAAAAAACGACTCGATCACAAAGATCGGTTGCGTATGGTATGGCGGTCAAATTTTTGGCACGCTTTTATTAATGTAGGGTTCTGTACATTGAAAATATTTAGACTTAAAGACATTTATTCGTATGAGAAATTTGTACTTATTTCAAATCGAATCAAATGCGAAAGGATAGATAGATAGATAGATAGATAGTACGTTTATTCAACATAACAGAACACACACACAAAATAAAACAAACGTAAAACAAAGGCGAAA
>DWLS01004301.1:0-14204 GCA_018246255.1 Pachliopta kotzebuea | reverse complement strand
CTTTTGTAGCTTTAACTAAAAAATAATTTATGTACTGTATATTATTTTACTTATATTCATATCAAATATATTAAGCTTTGGTTAAAATAGGTATAGTTAAACAGCTGGTAAATCTAGTGCTAATGACCTCATTTTTTTTTAAACACTCATTATTAAAATTTTATTGATAATACGTCTATGGTACAGTCCAAGTAGGTATCACTGTAGCTGCTTTTGCCGTCCACAAATAGTTCTGTGCAAACATTACTGTTCCGATTTGAAAAGTGCTGTAAGCTAGTGAAATTATTGGGGTAACAAGACTTAACACTACGTCTCAAGGCGACGATCCAATGTGATGCTGTGTATATCATCTCAAGCTTTTCATATACCATCACGCAAACGCCGTGATCGTTTCGTTCCGTCATAGAAAAAAAAGTAGTTTGCTGCGTATAATGCAAATAAAATTTGAACCTAAAAATCTTACTAAACGAATAAAGAAAGATATAAAAGGAATAAATAAAGAAAGATAATATAAAATTATTGCTAAGATGTGTAATAACATTATAAGGAAAATAATGTGATTAATATAAATGGGACGTTGCGATCCCAGATTACGGAATCCAGAGCCTTATTGCACTGGTTTACACATCGCCAAGTAGCGCGTCGTTCATTCGTCAACTATATTGGATTACCAGTAACAAGCACGCAGCCAAGATAATCTTTTTAAGGTTTCCCATCCAATTACGCTGACGCCGCGCTCCATTCCTAGACCATCTTGTCAGGCCGCCTTGACTTATGATCTGCGGGATTTCTCCATCCGCTAACGTCTTACAAACAAGGTTACTTTATTTACCTGTTACTTGTAATAGATAAATACTGAATAGGATTATTTTTTTTTAATGTTTACGTAATCGACCCATTTACCAATTATTTTTATGCGAGCCGGCGATTACCTAAGGTTATTGAAAAATTTGCTTATAACAATTAGGCGCTGGTTAAGATGGTATACACAACACTACATTGTGCTCGTCGGCTTGAGACGTTAGGTATTAAGTCTTGTTACCACAGTAATTTCACTAGCATACAGAACCCTACAATCCGGAATATAGTGATGTTTGTCGACTGCAATGGGTGCTGCGTAGGTACCAAGTTATTCACTGGTATATTGCGCCTGTATGTACGCATATTACCATACTAATCAAACTGTTTGTATTTGTCGTGAATAATGTATACGATAATCATGTTTGTTAAGTTACATCATACCTACATGCATAACTTCCACAACTTAGTTCATTTTAATGTTGTAGCAATGCAGAATCAATTCAAGAATTTTACATTTTTCTCCTTTAAAAATTTACGTACAATGTTTTACTTTAAAAGTAGTCGTTTATGAAAACTTCAAAAGAAAAAGCTATGAAAGAATCAAAGAAATTCTTTGAATGAAAGTACGGTTCAAAAATTCGAGTAATTTTCTTTTGTTTTCCCTTTTATTTGCGGAGGTAAGGAAACTCCCGACTGACCTTCAGTGACCATAAGCGGGACGGCGCCGTCTTGTTATGAAAGTCTTTATGGGTCTTTTTTATTATTCAGCTAGGACAACGGCAGTAATATGCCAAGAAATGTCTGTCCGGAATATCAAATAAATCTTTATATGTAAGATATAGTATAACACATAAAAAAAATATTGTTTAATTAATTTATTTACTGAACATTCTCAACAAGAGAAGCATCAACTTGGTCGATAACTAAAATAGTAAGTTACACGGATATACTAAAAATATGAAATCAAAGTTAAACGATGTAATAAACAGTAATCAATAATATTAAAAAGATCCACAGTATTTCAAAAATCTTGTAAAATAATAAATTTAAAATATTATTATTGCAACAATAATATATATAGTGTTGGATGTTAAGGAAAAATAGTTATAAACATTTTGTTAGAAAAATAGTGATTCTTTTGATTATCAAAAAACTGAAATGAATCAAGAATGAATTTCTATAAACTATTGTTTTATTTATTATACTTCATATTATAATTTATTTTATAATTGATTCTAAAAAGCATAACGATGCTAGTTATATGACCTTCATCACTAATTAGACACTGAATTTCAATATTTCATACTTGTTATGCCGGATATATACAAATTAATAGATATGTATATTCATTTGTATATATCTACATATCCGGCATCGGTCCGTTAATCATATCCATTAGCTAGTTGTTTGAAAGAATTCGATTTTATAAGATTCATCTGTCTGGTTTGCGAAATAAAATAAATAAATAGAAGCCTGAAAATATTACCGTTTATTTTACACGATTATAAGGGCGTAACAGTTAAAACGAAATTAAAATTATTTGTACAGTAAACAATATAAACCTTTTGTCACAAACGTCCGCTTTTGTTCCGTATTACAATGCGAGCAGTTTGGCGCTTTGTAAAGGCGCCATTAACTACACGTAGGGGATGTAATATACACAATTATTGTATAAATATCATTCATACATTGTAAGTAGTAATTTAACTAGAATAATGAGTAAAAAATTTAACCATAACAACAACAAATTAACGGGACAGTCAATTAACTCTTAACACACTACCGCTGTACGATTTTTTCAGTGATGGGAACACAGTAATAATTGAAATATCATTATAACAAGAGTATTTCTTGAATATAACAGTCAATTAATAATAAATATAATAGCAAAGAAAAAAAATGAGTATGATTTGTAGATGCAACGTTTAAAGAGATGTTAAAATAACACTAAGAGGTGTTGAAAAGCGGAAAGTCTATTTTGATAATGACACACAATCTCCGTTTCCTCCGGAGAATGAGAAATGATGAGTTATAAATAAAAAAAAAGCTATTACATCTGGCAATGCCCCGTTCTTCGATACGAATTTAAGAGTGAACAAGAAAGAAAATTTATTCAATAATGACGTGTCAACAGAATGATTATCATAATTTTAATACAGATCGTTTTCGAATGATTCCATCTGCACCTAATAAATATTTAAAAATTTAATGAAAGCTTTAAAAGTCGACTAATAAAATTATATTGGTGTTGTCATTAATGCTGTTTACTGAAAACGAACAGCAAAGACTTGGAATAGTCTGCCGGCGTCAGTTTCCGTCCAGGTATGAAGAGGATATTATTGAACTTTACCAACAAACACTACGCCAAATATTATCAGGTTAAAATTAATTATTTCAGGTTTTAATAAAAGCACCATCTTGTTTTATTTCTTCGCTATCAACCCATTAAATATTTACATCAAATATCGTTACTGTTTTCTGGCTTTCTAATTCATCTTACATTTCACCTTCGGTCAGAGTTAATGAAAATATTTTTAGATATTTTCCTACATTTAATTCCGTCCGGGCGGCTGCATATTTCAAAGTTATAAAAGCATAAGCGTCGTTAAACGAAAAGTGAACTTATTTGTTCAATTGCACGTGAAATAGCTTCGCTTATTAACCGACTGAACCGAGCAACGAAAAGAGCTATAATTACACACCCACTGCGTATTAAGAACTAAACAAGAAATTAAAAGACTACTTCTAAGGAAATTTATAAAAGAAAATATATTTAAATTAAGCGACTAAGGTCTTATTGATACGATTTGCCTAACAAGCATATTATCAATAACGTATAATAAAAAGATTATCAATTATGTACTGGTAGTAGGTTTCTGTTGCCGGAGACCGTCTAGGTAATTACCGTCGCAGCTTTTATTGCAGATAACAAACAGTACTGTGCAAACACTACTGTGTTCCGGTTTAATTGCCGTGATAGCTAGAGAAATTACTGGGGTAACGAGACTTAACATCTTTCGTTTCATAGCGACGAGCATAACATGGAGCTGTGTATCATACTAATTATCATCACGTTGTTATAGGCTGCCTTAGCTTTAACCGATGGTTCTATCAGGGGAAAGTCTTGTACGTCTTGTTGCTACAAAAAAATCTCTTCTCTTGTTATAAAAGAACAGATTTTTTATTTTGGTATGATATTATGCATAAAAAATAGGGAAGTCAATTAAATTTATGATTATAGAAAGAGATTAAAACAATCGTCGACAAAACCACTTCATCCGTTTGAGTTCGGAAATCCATTTCGAATATAAATATGCATGGAATCAAACTCAGGAGCTTCAGTCATGAATAAAAATTATTAAACATGATGTCAACGGGTTAATTGGAGTTATTCAGCTCTCAAAGCGGATTGAGTAGTAACGCTTTTGATCTTTTGAAGTGATTGGTTCGCTCGGCGCTCAATAAAGCGATCCAATGCCAATAAATATGCTTCCTTTGTATATTATAAAGTTCCTTAATTCACCGTCGGAGTTTGGATAACGTCGTGGATGTGGTGATCTGATTTCTATCAGAGCGATTTCTTTCAGCTGCAACGAAAATCCAACATAGAGTAGTTGTCACTCATGGAGTCTACCAACTAAAGTATAATTTCTTTCTATTACTTAATATATAACAATTTTGAAAAAACAAACTTTTAAATAGTCTAATTCGAGCAGATTTATCTTTGTTACCAGTAATCGAGTCAATGGTATTATATTATTATAAGGTATTTTCTTTAATTTCTCAAATTGGAAAGTAGTGATTTTAACTTAATTTCAAGATCTTTGTAAAAAGAATTGTACGATTGTCAGTTTAGATGATGATGAGATCAGCTAAATGGTTGTGTGACTTGAAATTATTGAAGCATTATACCGAATATTTAGCTGAAAGTATTATTATACTATTATCAAAAGATAAGGAAACAGTTTCTTGTGATTTAACAGTAAGATTTTGGTTACTAGTGAGAGTGAGTGTAGAGAGTAAGAGAAAACCGATAACAAAGTTTGATTGAGTTTAATCAGATTGAGATCGCATAGAAAAGTTTTTAAGAAAATGTATGCATGGAGATCTTAGGGGGAGGTGTCCAGCAGTGGACGTTCATCGGCTTATGATTGATTAATTTGTTGATGTATATGTACATTCAATTTGTCTAACTTTATTTTCTTGTATTTATCATTACTCTATTGCCTGGAACCTGCCTTTTGTAATCTAATTTCTGAGTGTTCCAGTAAAGTTTTTCTATCTACATCCATGGTTTGTTTGTTATGTGGTAGTGTCAAATACGTCGTTAAGGTTGGTTTTCGTGTGTCTAGTTGTCGATAAGCTATGCGCGTCGCGATGTCGCACTCTGTGCTGTGACACGGCCGTCTCTAATTTTAACTGAGTAAATATAACCTAACGCACTCACATGGGACCGCGACTTGGGCGCCGTTCGAAAGGGAAACCGGCGTTATATAGAAAAACAAATTGCGTGTGGCACTGAACATGCGCCGACAGCAAACAACCTGGTGCGGGGGCCAACGTCGGAATCGATAATATCCATTTCCGTCTCATTTATTTCATATTCTACAAAGCGAAGCGACGAGCGGGGCGTTCACCTGATTATAAACCAAACAATATGCTGCTAATTTAAATGGAATTTATTTTCATTAGTTACACCTACAACTAAAAAATTGTCGTACTACAATGTATATGGTTCCAGAACTACCAATTTTTAACAGCTAATATGATAAATAACCTACCTCTAAACATCCAGGACATTGTGTTATCTTCGGAAGAAGACAAAGCGAGGCTAATATGTTACCTCATCGAAAATTTCCTTGAATGTAATGGCAGCTAAAACACGACGACTGTACTGTCTAGATAAACCGTACTGGTTTACAGATTGTAATTAGTTATTACTTTTGTATTTTTATCTATGTTTAAGAATAAATAAAGAAAATTTCTTATAAACTGGAACACAGTAAAATTTGTACATTACTGTTTTACTAAAAACGCACTGCGATATTATTTACCTAGACAGTCACTGGCCCTAAAAAACTACAGCTAGCTTCGAGCTCTGTTATAATTAATCTGCAACCCGCTGATCTTTTGTGGCCGACCCATCTAGTGGTACTAAATTTATTTATAATAAACGTGATAATCATAGCCTTTTGTTACAATTTAAAACAATCACGAAAACCTTAGAAATCATTAGTTAATTGTCAATTTTTTTTTGCGACCAGCGACTTTGCTTGTGGATCTCATGATAAACGTTTGAGAACCACAGTTCTCGTAGTTTCTGAAACGAAACTATGAATGAGACAAGGCCTTGATTTAAAATAAATAAAAACGAAAATATATATGTAAAAACCAGTAATATTTTTACTGATTTAGTATAGCACTATGCCTTGTTATAAATTTCCTCGATATTAGATATTCAAACATTAAAATGTTTATTTAAAAATGTAGAGTATATAATTTTTTTAATAAATAATAGTTTTCATTTATCAAAATGACATACACTTATTGAATTAAGTAAAGGCTAATGAATAATGAAATTTTATAGATGCAATAAATAATTTGAAAACATTCACAATATTTTTCAGGTTAGAGTCAATGGCATTATAAATTTCAGCAATGACGCGTCACCTACAAATAATACATATTTAATAAACTTTGTAAAAATATCTCGAAAGAAGAGAATTTTATCAAGGTTGTTATTATATAACATTTTTATTTAGAGACACACTCACCGAGCAATTTTATAATCTCTTCTTTTTCGGTACGAAACTAATAGATAACGAAGCGTTTCATTATTCTTAATTATGATGTGTGTATCTCAAAGAGAGTACGATAGGTTTTTACAAGGTTAATGCGTTTAACCTTCGTGATCAATATCACTGTTTGATATCCGGTGGGATTTGGTAAAAGCGAATATGATGTAAGTGAACTTTTAATGTTTCTCATGTTCCTTGGCTTTCTATCGTGATCTATCACATGAAATTGTTTGAACTACGATTAGTATGTTTTAGTATCTAAATATATTAACTTATACAATCGTAGAGACGCATGTGACTGATTTAGTTATAAAAGGAGAAGTAGAACGATTTAACAGACATTGATGATGGATTTAAAAGCGAAATATGAATTTTTATTAATTTCTCATTGTTATGGTAAGGTTTAACATAATTTCAACGGAGAAAATGTTTGGGTACAACTATTGGCCCGGAATCCCATTTTTTAATAAAATTAAATCAAATACCAAGTATTACAAGATGATTTCAAGACACAGAGATCTCATTCAACGTAGATCGGACTCTAAATAATAATTAAAAAGATAGATAATGTATAAGAAAGACATAGATAAAGATATAAGAGACCATGACTACCGGACATATGTTACTTCAGTTCTCTCATGACCATGACTTTTGCAAAGCCATCGAAACAACGGAGTAATAAATCGTAGAGTAATATTCGCGAGAAAATATTATCGCGTAAAATTTATAATATATGGATCATTTATTAAAGACTTATGTATATATACGAGTAAGACCGATCGGGATAGCGATATTATGAAAGCGCGTAAACTCATCACAAGACTCCTTAATTCGACAACAAAGGAGGTTAAGGAGGCGTAAGGAGAAGTTAATATGCCGTTCGAGCCCCAACATAATGGCAACATTCAATCGGATTTGAAGTGTATAGAAAACGACTCCGGTATTAGCCTTTGTTAAACTGAAACGTAACACGACAACGGCGCGGGTGAGTGACACCGGATCGATACCGGCCCGGGGTGCGGACAATCCGGCGCTTGCAATACCCTCGATAGCCGATTGTTTTAACTCTAAACCCAAAATGAAGAGTGTTATTAATTTAACACGTGTATCTGCTCATATGCGGCTGTGACTTATCTCCCAAACTAATCTTCCGTATTGACAGTTTTCTATTAAAGTTTCTAACTTAATAAAATAGTCAGGTGATCCAATTGTAAGAATTTTTTTTATTATCTATCTCAGATATAAAGTAACTTTCTGCTTCATTCACTAATGTAACTTAAATCAACTTTATATAAGTTGAACGATTTCAGCAACGAAATCCAATGAACGTTTTTGGCACACCGAAGTTTTTAAAATGTACATCCGGTTTAGATTTTGGGTAAGAATTGTAACATTATTTCGGTGTTAATTAAAAGAGATTGTACTGACACTCAAATATTTCGATCTTTCTAAATTTAGATATTTAGAGATTATTCTGTATCATAATATTTTTTTTATTTCAGTAACTATTTGTATTGTAGTTTATACCTTTAGATATATTTTTTTAACATCTGTTAAAGTTATGGTAAAATTTTGGAAAATTAAAATCTAGTCCTGTTACTTAAATACCATGAGCTTGGTTTGAGATGACGACGATGAGGAAATATTTCTTTTTCCCTATCTATACCTAAATTTGCGTCACTTGCATCAATGCATTGTTATAAAAAGTAACAATTTCATAAAAATATAACTAAAAAAGATTAACAAGTAGTAGTGGTAGTATTTAACAGGTGAAATGTTCAAAAGCATAATAACTATGTAACTTGATAATTTGTTAGAGAGCGGTACTCGGCAGACGTCACTAATGAGTCACTTCAGGGTACATTCGTGATTCGAGGTACGAGCAGAATGGCCCCAGAACCATCCACTACCTCTCTACCCCGGTAGAAACACTAGCTGTCGGTAATTTGAATGTTATAATGAGATAAATACAGAATCGTGTTTAATCTAAACTAAAAGGTAGATGTATGTTGCTGAACAGTAATATATACGGTAACCAAAGGCTAAATAAAAACGAAATGAGCAAAACGTTCTTTAGATATTGATATTAACTCTGTCAATGATAATACGATTTTTATCTACCAACTTATTTAACGTAATCACTATTTGTTTAAATTGTGCAAACAGAAATTTTAATATAGAAGAATTAGCAAGAAATTCCAGAACAGAACTAATAACATTGGAAGCAATTACAGAGTTATTTTCTATCTTTAAGTGTATGTACTAACATGTTGACTTCTATTCAAATTTAGGGGTATTTATGAATTTGGCAACAAGTATGAAATTGAAATATACTTGCTAAACTCCACGATCCATTTTAGAATGCTTTCTTAAAATAAAATTAGAGTTTTTAGGTCTTTATTTCTACTTGTTTCACTGCCGTTTACAAATGGCCATTGCAGCAGCTTTGTTATTAATGTTTCGCATATTAGAATAAGGAATTTCGCTTCTTCTTTCATAATGTTTTTATCTAAATAAAAATAATCCTGGAATATTTTAGGTATCCTAAAATTAAATTATCAGTTGTGAACTTCCAGTTTTAAATAGAATCTGAACTATATCCTCTTTATTTATTCTGCTCTCGTCTTTCTCTGAAGGAAGTAAAATCGTACTATTAGGTCACTGGGTGTCAAGGACCTTTCTTTCCGCGATCAATACGGAATTCTGGGTAAGACTATGAAATCGAGATGCGCCCGTTTTAATAATTATAATAGCTTTCTGTTGCCGAACAATTTTCTACTAAAGATTGGATATTATAACAATGACAAGAAATTATATAATTTCCCTAATGTTAATTGATACACAAAATCATATCAATATAGCAATATGAAGGATGATTGGTACAGCTCCACATTGTGCTCATCCCTTTAACAAAATGGTAATCTTCGTTATCCCAGTAAATTTACAAACTACCCCTTTTTTCAAACTGAAACATAGTAATGTCCGCAGACTAGTGTTTGATCTTCGGTCTTCAGTAACATAGACGTACCCAAAGTAAAGTCGTGCTTTTCTCACCTCTTTTATGACACATATGTATATACAAATAACGCTCGTAGCTCGTACAATATAAAAATAAACAAGTTCAACTTGGAGGTGAAAATTTAAGTTAATCATCAACAAAAAAGACCTAAAAAGCTACCCTTTATATAATGCATCAGAGAGGTTTGCGTACAGTCTACGTGACCCGCTTAACTCTACGCCATAAATAAATAAAGGGCCCGGGAGCCTTTATAAATGGACCATTCTGCTCTTTTGGGAAAGCTGAATAGATACGATGGGAAGGTTATTTTTGTATAAAAAGCGCGACAGTTGAATCTAAAGTTCATATGTTGAGGCCAAGTATCATTATGGCCATTTAACATAGCCAAGAAAAGAAAGTGTATTTGCTCCCTATCTTCTGAGAGATATAGATGTAACCGTCTCATAGTAAAATAATGAAGTAAATGTAACTGTTTTGACTGTTGTAATTATTAACTTGTTTTTAAACATCAATTTTACTAAGTATAATAGTATGTAAGTTTTTTGAGTAGAGGTTGTGCCTGCAATAAGATTCTTGATGTACAAACAAGTTCAAATCGTCGTTCGCCTTCTCACATTATCTCTAGGACCGAAATTGACACAGAAGGAAGAATAACGAAAAAATTATGAAGTGTAAAATTTCACAGAGCATAAACATTTTCCTGTATATTCTTACTTTGATATGATGAAGGATTTTAAATCTGCTGCTAAAATAAAATTCCTATGTACAACATTTTAATAGTCAAAGTATTCTGAGCGAAGATCTAGTGATAGTACCTTAAAAAAAATATATAATCTTTATAATGGAAATTGATGCATGGATTCTGTATACTAATATATATTAGTATATAGAATCCATGCATCAATTTGCGTATATACGCATAACTACAGCATTGGTAATCTAAATGTGATATTGATATATTCAACTTAAAGGCATAGAATTTTCGATTATTTTCAACATCAAGAAAAATATCATCGAGAAAACTTTACAAATGTATTTTCAAAAAATATATTACGTTTATGCTTACACGTGGGACGATACCAATTGCGGATGCGTAATGCCACGAGCCAAGACATTGGACTGAGAAATTTCCTGTATGGTCAATCAAAACACTGCCGGGAGGGATTGCCAAGTCCGTACGAAATAGTTGCAATGAACTCGAGTGTTCACCATAAAAGTCGTAAACTTCGTAATTTGCAAAACGCATTCAAATTTATTGCCTTCTTAAGTTTAAAATAAGTCATGCATTTTACCATAATAGACTACAAAGCATTGAACTAAAATGAGATTTTTGGCCAACTTTCCACATGATGTAATAAATCAAAAAAAGTATTATTACATTTATTTAATATTGGATTAAGTCAATAAAGGCAATTAACTTTGTAACAATACTCTTCATTGTTCAAATATTTTAGCAGTTTGGTCAATAATTCATCATCATCATCAACAGCCTGCTGCTGTCCACTATAGAACATAGGCCTCTCCCAAGGAATGCCTCTTAGCCCGATCTTTGATCAATAATTAGCTTTGTGATAATTATGATCTTTAAAGTATGGACTTCTTCTCTTATCGAATGTCCAGAAACAGCAGAAATATCGGTTAGTTTAGATTAGTTGGTTATGACAGAAACCTAGTTTATCAGCATTCACTATTTTTAATAACCCATTGTCCTAAAACTATTGATAGGTATTACAATTTTCTTTGTGTGGGTAGAAATGTAAAAATGTAGACACAGTCCTCCATTTCTATCCACACATGGAACTGTATAAACGGGGTCATTATTGATATTTCAAAGCGCTTTGAAGGCATGTGGATATTCCCCCGAGTGGCGGACTGCTTACATAAGCTGTGTTCTGTAATAATTTTTAATTTTGCCGCATTTGTTTTTCTAGTTTTAAATGCTGTGCATTCTGGGAATTAGCCTTATAAAATTAAAGTAAACCAAAAAACCAAAAGCCTTTGGAGCAGGTATGCATGTATATATAATACATAAATAAAATTGTTGAATTTAAAAGAAATGCAATATAAAAGGTAAAGACTGTAGTCCTCTTGGAACGAGACATAAACTTGTTGTATGTCAAAAAGACGAGCGCAATGTGGTGTAGTGGATATCACCCTAATTTATCATTGCGCTATTGGCGACCGTTTCACCGTCGGATAATTCTAATAAAATGTATAATTGGGTATAGATTCTCTGCATCTATTATGTTTCCACAAAATAATTGCTGTACTAACAAATTGTATAGCAATTTTTTATTACATTCATCTTCTGGTGCTCTGCATGCTGCATTTTCAACCGTAAAATATCAATTTTACTTTATATTATTTAACCTTTAGTATGTATAAAAGAAAGGTATTTTGTTCTCTTTATAAGTATGTCTTAATTTCTTTATGCAATAACGTCACTATGATATAGCTTTTATAAGAAATAATTAATGTTTAAAGGTTCAATCTATTTCGATTTCATGATTCCTTTTTATGTATGAAGTACTTTCTTTAACAAATGTTCTGGACTATTTTGAACAAGTCACGTGTTCTGTTAAATAGATATGATTCAAAACAAAACACGTTTTTATAAATAATTCTCGTGATAATAATATTAAATGGATATACTGAGACAGCTGGGGAGGCAACGGGCCAAAGGAAAGTATTCACTATGCCAAATTATTAAGATCTACACCCGATGTGAGGTCGCCATTATGCTTATGCACAAGCATTTCTGCAACTAGTTTTCCTGATGTAAGTATACTAGCGTAGACCATTTCGGTAACTACCACCGCAATACTTCATTTTGCCGCCGAGCATTAATAAAGTGACTTAAACCTTCGGACTTGCAGTTAGTAAAATTACTGGTGTAACGGGACACATCTCGTGTTTCGTATAGTACCGGACAATGTAGCATTATGAAGTACCTTAATTAATGCTTAAATGCACAACGTCAATAGATTCGCAATTACCAGAATAATATTACAAAGCCGTCTTTCTTATTGTTTAGTTAATGATGTTAGTATTATGTCAGCTCTTAGATATTACGAGACGAGCCAAGTATATGTTGATTGAAGTCACATATCAATGAAAGCCGTTCTGGCAATATATCGTTTCCTTCATGATATTTTTCTATATGGGCTTTGCAATGGCGATATTAACCCATTGGTAATGCATTGGAGGGGTGTAAGGGGTCCCACATAACAACTCACGAGAACCAAACCTACCTCACCCGCTCGAGGAACACATTGCTAATCAAAAAACAAGTCTTCAGCTTCTCACAAGCCCGCATTAAGCCTACATGGTATGAGCGGCTGAAATTCCACAATAAGAGAAGAGCTATGTCCAACAGAAGAATTCTATGAGCGCATGACGATGATGAATGCACTGGAAAACGTCTGCTAATATCAAAAAAAGAAAATTTTAAAAGTTTACTATTTGTTAATAATTTTATAAAATGGTATAGAGAATATTAAACGATGCGGAAACTTTCAATGGCGGACCGTTGCGACGAGATATTATCAGCGTGGTTAGTGACATATTTGCGGTTCTAATGTTCCTATAAATATTCCTTTTGTTAGTTAAATGAAGCGAATAAATACATAAACTAGAACTGAGAAAATATCAATTGTTTAAATAATACAATAAATAACAAAACATTAATAAATAAACATTATTGTTGTTTAATAAAAAATCTGCGTTGATTAAAAGATGCGCTAAGAAAAGTATGTTATGGTCGTTATGATGACGATGATCAAGGTATGTTGTAATATAGTATATCATTTAACCAATTTATTAGATCCTTTTCCCAACTGTGGGAACATTATGAATGGTTTTTATTTAAATTGTAAAAAATTACATTGAATTTATTTCGATCGATTTCTTTTAGTAATGGCAATTGTTGGTAATATACTCATCCATGAAATTTAAAATATTATATATAAATTATTAAAGAATTAATTTGTCTTAACTGTTATTAATAAAACAATTAAATTTAACCAACACATTAAAGTTTTTTTTTCTAAGCGATGAGATTAATGGTAAGTGATACGTCTGCCCACAACATTTTGGCATTAGATAGTAAAAGACTATACTACATTGTTTTCTAAGCTTTGTCAATATATTTATTCACCACTATTTCAAAAGTGAAAAGTGTATTAAAAAAATCAATTAAAATTACTGTAAATACGCAATATTTAGGACGTTTATTATCTCCTCGTAGCTTAAATTCCCAAATAAAATAAACGACAATATATTCATTATTAGTTCTGTCCCTTATTATGATTACTTTCATAACAAATATTTACATGTACGTATAAAATACATTCTTATTCCTATATTTGTAATATTAAAATGACGATATAAATTGTGTGTAGCTGCTGTTTCCTACTCTGTCAAAAGTAAATTCTAAATTTTGAAATATCCCGGAAGTTTCCGGCGATAAAAATAAAGTACGTCATAAGCTGGTGGACTGCGGTATAATATTGTCGCGACGTCATCGATCGATGAGTAAAAAAAAATGACGGGAGACGTCAGAAAAAATGGTTGGTGACAGCATCGAA
>DWLS01004300.1:0-14204 GCA_018246255.1 Pachliopta kotzebuea | reverse complement strand
CAGCGCCCACGTGGTCGCGCTGCGCCGCGGCCGCCTCGTGCACGCGCCGCCACGCGTCGTGCAGCGCGCGCACCTCCCGCTGCAGCTCGCACCAGCCGCGGAGCACCGCCTCGCGTTCCGCCAACTGCGCCTCCTGGACGGGCATATAGCAATACAGTTATCTATTCACATACAAACACGATTCATGAAAACAAAGCTTATAATATATATCGTCCCTGGATCTGAGTAAATACGATTTTGGCCTGTTTAATGGAATACTTTTACATCTACGGAGCGAAGAAACCACCATTTAATTTACATTTATGGCCAAACTACAATAGTTATAAAGTTTTTCGACTGATGATGTCGCAGAAAAAGAAAAAAGCTTGTCAATAAACGTCACCGGGTCGTAAGGCTCGGAAACGACAGGAGTTTAATTTCAACCTTTCCTAGGACTCAGGTCTTATGGAGACGTACTACTACGCCAGGATAACTTTATATAAGCTTTCCCTGGACGTGTGTAACTAAGCAGATATATCACAAACAGATACGATACGACTGATATGCGCACCTTATGTTGAAGTCCTAGAAAACTAGAAAAAAAATCACAGCTAAAACAAATAACAACATACCTCTTAATCAGTGAACATAACAGAAATGTAATCCAACTAAAATTGTTTAAAGTTGATATAATAATATAACCATGGTCCAAGCAGTTTAATGTAATCGGTCTTATCGTCCGCACCTGCTCGTCGTGACAGAGCTGCAGCTGCAGCTGGGCCGTGACGGGGGCGGGCGCGTGCGCGACCACGCCCACCGACTCCGTGGAGGCCGCGCTGCCGCAGGCCCCGCCCTCTCGCTCGCCGCCCCGGGCACACGGACTTATCTTCACAGGCGATGACTCTGTACGAGTATACACACGGAACCTTTTTAAAATGAAACCGATTGTAAAGAATGAGATTTTTGGCAAATGCCAGTACAACGCGTAAAACAGTTTACACATAATGCAGCACACAGTTTTAAGAAATTAATGCGAACCCTGCGCGATTTACTGCAATGGCGGAAGAGTTAGGTAACAATAATGTGTACATGGCGATACGGGCCCAGTGCAGGTTACACTACATACACTACAGGCGGGAGTTGACTACACTAATTTTAATATCAACGAATCCTATAAAATTTCTTAAATACTAAGGTCAGTTAATTAAATACTATTAAGTTTACTGAATAAGGAAGAAAAATTAGATTTAATAAAAAAAAATGTATATAAATTAACTTTTCTGTACATACATATATTCGTTAGATAAGTATTCTAAATACACTACACGAGCACACACGAACACGTTCACGCACACACACTGCGCGGGCTCTGAGACGGGTGCCCGGGTGTCCGCGTGTCCGCGTGTCCGGGTGTCCGGGTGCCGCCATACATTCGAGATAGCAACCTGGTAAATGGCTATTAACTCTTTTCCTAAAAAACAATGTCCGCCGACACGTGATGTGCCGGCGGTGCGTTACTTCGGCAGCGGTCCGTCCCGCGTCCGGCGCGCGCCGGCCCCGATGTAAAACGAACCATGGATTTGTATGAAATCATATAAAATAGTTGCACTTAGTTGTGCTTGTATAGTTGATTGTAATATTTGTGTAATATCCGCGCGCCCGGACTGTCCCCGTGCGGGCGTGGACTACATGCTTGTTAACACGGCGGTGGGTACGCAACGCAAATTTTAGTTCTCACCTAAACAAAAATACAAATAAAATCTAATATCCAGGTTGCTCTAGTGTGTTATAAAGTAATTTTTCGGTTACGAATCCGGCGCACAGTCCCCCCGAACTGGTTCCCACTTTGTCGTGGTGGGGAGTCTCTAGTAACCGTGGTCTCGTCACCCACGGTGAAGCGAAGAGGAACCTACTGGCTGGCCCTAGGTGTAGTGCCCGCTACAGTGGCCACTCCAGGCTTGAACTTGAGGACTGCGGCTCTCACTCGCCTTAAATATGTGCCAGGGGGCTGCGGAAGGCAGGGTGCGGTTCTCCTGGCGCCGCATTTCTTGCCAAGTGCAGCGGAGGTGGGGCTGCAGCGAGGGCGCAGTGCCGGTGCAACGCCGGCCGCTCTCCCTATCCTCTGCGGCCACATAATAGTTTGCGGCGGAGCCAAAAACCAGATCCGCCGCAGGGATCCGGAAGAACTTGAGCTTTGTTTTTGATCATACGACGAAGTACCCAGAGGGTGAGGGTCGTACCGGAGGAGAATTTCTCCCCTCAGGGGGAGTGGAGCTGCGTGAAGTGGCCGGCGCTGGCGGGTTAGCGGATAATTTTCTTTACCTGTGACCCCGTCGTAAAGTGACGACGTGGAACCTCGTAGAGGTTTTAGTCGGTGCAAGTCCGACATAACCTGTCTTTGCTCCAAAAACAACCCGGAGCACAGTTTCGTGATAACAATTGTATTATTATTTTTCCGGACAGGGACGGGCGCCGCATGGCTGACCTCCGGCGAGCGGGAATGATTGATAATTAACTAAATTTTCCATATTTTTTTTTTAAGAAATTCAAGAATAAAAATGGCGGCTAAAAATAATAAAGTACCTTTTGCTACATTGTTAAGAGCACAAGTACATGCTAAGCTAGATGGAAAATGGTTAGTTAGTAGGAGGAGGAGGTGCGGTGCGAGTAAGCACGTCAGTACAGCCAATGAGCTTTCAACAAGCGGTGCTCACCGCGCCGCCCGCACGCGCGCCCCGCGCCCACCAGCGCCCTACAACTGCGCTCTATCACACCTAGAAACATACGCCGAGAGTACACTTGCACACACCTAATGTGGAACAGCGGCAGAGGCGATATGAACGTTCCCATCGCAATAACGATAGACTCGAACGCGACAAGACAAGTCTCAGCGACTAAAACATTACGAATTCTTTTACTGACAATTGTGTTCTCAACATTCTAAAAAACATTAAAAGTGGCAAGATTAAACTTTTCGTACATTGAGTCCTACAGCTCTCAGGTAGTTTTGGTAATAATTTTAAATTGTCGAACACAGTGATGAGCCGTTAATGCGCAGCGCCGGCGGACTCACCGAGGTAGTCGACGATGGCGCGCAGCGTGAGGTCCCTGCTGCGCCGCGTCAGCGCGTCGAACCGCGCGCGCTCCTCCCGCCGCACCTGCAGCACACCGCGCGCACCCCGCACCGCGCGCACCCCGCGCACACCCCGCGCACAGCGTCAAATGTTATCACACAGCCTCCCGCACCCACCACACCGGTACATCGGCATACGCATCGCGCGTCAGGCACGCGACTGGACACGTATCCAATAGTACCCGCGGGAAACAGTACAAACATGTACTGACGCATTAAGTAAAGTATTCTACAGGAAATATTTGAACCGATACATGAATTTCTTCCAAAGTTAAGGCAGTACGATATAAATACGTAAGGATCCGCAGCTACCTGTCCCCGCAGCGTGTCCAGCTCGCCCAGCAGCACGCGCAGCTGGCCGGCGACGCGCTGCGCGTTCGTCTGCTCCGCGCGCACCCTCGCGCTCTCCCCGCTCTCGCCGTACTGTGACACCGCATGACACCGCATGACACCGCATGGAACAACACACACACACACATATATATACATATATACGTATATATCTACATGTATGCATACACATATATATACACCCACAACTACATCTGCTTGGCAACAGTCTTTCAATAAATTTACCTTATCTATCCAACTGCACACCCTCTCATCTAATCTTTATCCTCTCCCTTTTAGTGAAAATATACATTTATTCATCTATTCTTATATTTTTAGTTAGCTGGTGGATTTAAGATTTGCAAGCACTGGCTGAGATGAAACCCTACTAGCTTGTTAAAGAGACTTTTAAATATATTCAACAAGGCAATGAGACGCAGAGGGTGCTCATTTGATGATGCTATGAGACATCATGACCAAAGCCTTTGTCAATTAACTGCCGACAGTGCATTTTTTAACACACAAATTGGGGTCAATTCCTTAATTTGGGGGAAATATGAGAAATTAAAAAAAAACTGCTAAAATAATTTTGTTTTTTTTTTTAATTTTCTTTGTTTATGAGGAGTAATGGATAAAAATCACAAGGTCCGGAGCAGACACCAAAACAATTTTTACTCAAAAGCGTAACATGTGACCAAGAAGGTTGGGAAACACCGCTCTAGACCTTTTCAACAAAATTAACATTACTATAATATATATATTAACATTACACTCCTTAGTTCCTATGAAGAATTCCTTCAGAGTACCAACTATTCTTACTAATTATGGTAAGGGGCCCCCAATAAATTGGTGCCATATAACATTAGTTTCATCTTCAAATTTAAACTTTTAGTGTGAATCTTTTCTATTTACTTGTCTGTACCTGTATGCATTTATATGTGCTATCAAACACAAAGTTGTTTGCATATGGAAATGTATAAATAACATATAAACAACATACTGTAAACTATTCTAATTATAAGTATTAAATGATGAGTTAATGCAACTTAATAAATAAATAAATTATGCTCAGCTCCAAGGGTACCATACTTATATTGATGTATTCTGATCATCACTTGTATCTAATACTACATTATTTTCTAGGGAACCCTCAAAATTGTTCTTATATTTGCTGTTACGCTGTTTTCTTGTGTAATTGTTAGTTTAACTTTAATTTTAATGTTTTTTTTAAGAACATGAGTAGCATTACACATGAAAATGCTGTTCACATATAAATGTGAATCATTATAGAATGATCATCGTCATCATTTCAACCAATGGATCTATAATGGTGGCTACAAACCAAACAATAGCTTTTGCTGTTATTTGATTAATGTTAGCAACTGTTCTATTTGGATCAAGGACTTCACAAATTCTCAAACCCGATAGACAACCTCCAGTAACAGAAAGGCACTTCAAGAACATAAATGTTATTTTGTAGTATCACTAATGTGACAACCAACTAAATAAATAAATTCAAGAGGTTTACTTTTTACTAAGTGTTGTCTCAATTGTAGCAAGCGTTGTTACACATACACACAGCACTGACACAACAGTTGTCCCTGGTACTGTCCACACATTTAAAAGCATAAATATCATTTATATGTTGCATGAATAATACATGAATTTCACGTGAACAACTATTCTGTTGATGGTATGCGATATCTAGTCCGATATCACACATATTCAATTTTAGTAAGAAATAGTTGACAAATGTAACAGTATAATGTATAAAACGGTTACCACTTATCACCTCATAACATATCCTAATTGTAAGCATAAAGCGCTTGGTGCACGTGCTTTTTGCGTCAGAATGAAAAACACGACAATTTATTACGACACAATGTTTATTTTTAGATTAGAACAGACACCCTTCTAGTCTTCCTAAAAACTTAAATAAATGAAGTTTTTTTTATTTTCTGAAAGAGCATGATTCTAAGCGATTCCTGTTGTCTTACACGACTAGATTTACCTTGATAATGTTAGCTTTGTGTTGTCGTAATAAATCCAAGTGGTGAGGAATAGCTACTTCATTAAATTTCGTCAAGGAAAGCTCCACCCGCTTTAAGGGAAGTTTGCCGTCTTCTTCCATGGTGATTGTGTCTAAATATTTATATAAAAAACTGTAACATTAGTTAAATAAATCACATAGCTATTGTTTACGTTCAGACATTTCAAAAGATAAGTGTTACAATAATAGCAAAACTCTAATACCCTAGTTTTACAGATCATACAAATCACTTTCCTGCGAAACGCTCCACGCGATAATGTCAAGACCTCTCGAAACATTTACACTACGTCCGCGGCTCGCAACAAATTAATTAAGAGAAATTATTTAAGAGATGGAAACAATGGCATGTTAATTATTTTTATAATTTCGGTTTACTAGCTTAAATGGGGTACAAAATACATGAAATTTTTTAATGGAGGCTGATTACATATTAATGTCTCTTATTTTATAATTAAATTGTATTTGATATTTTTGTTATTTTAGGTACTTTTTGCGTTTACCATCGCGATCTATCGATAAAGTTTGATTTGTAGAGTAGGCCATTGTTTATTCATTTATTTGTAAATTTACAAGTACTTTTTTTTTTATTAAATTCATTCCTCTGCGTGTATCGGGTCGGGACCTCTTTCCTATATTTATTTCTTATTTTTCTTTCTTTTTACAATTATTTTTCCCTAATTTATTACTAGTTCATTCATCTTGCATGCCATATATTTACATTTAATTTTATCGTCTTTCGTGCCTCTCGCATCACAAACCAAATTTCTCCTTCTTTTTACAACTTGCCCTTATCTCTATTTTGTACATCAAATTTTCTCATTATTTTGTCTCGTCTTACATTTTCCAATTTTATTCAATCCTTTAAATTTAAAAGCACTAAGTCCTATTTTTGTTCATAACGTTATAAATTACTTGCCTGCAATATTTTATAAATATGCTGCGACCTTCGTCTACACTCATCAGAGAGACGATGGAACGAATTTTATTAGTATTAATACATCATTTATGTGATCACTGCGTAATTTGGAAGCATACAATTGCTACGAATAATGAAACAATTTTGTACTAATTTAAAATATACCTGTTGTTAAGGATGTTGATTTGTAGTTTATAATTGAAAAATTCAATCCAAATTTCGGAATAAGAATAAATCTGTTATTGAAGTATTGTCAATATAATGTAGATTGCGGTACGATGTGTAATGTGAGGGTGTGCCTAACTAATATTGCTTCCAATTTTTTGCATTAGGAAATAATTTAAAATTTATCTATAAATCCAATTCCCGAGTGCAACTTCTATGACTTTTTAGCTAGCGGAGTCCGAATCCGCGAGCCCTGGGTTCGGCGAAACTATTATAGTATTCAAAGAAACCAATTGCGCTATCATCATCCCAAACAAAGTGAGAATGACGTTTTGTGGTGAATAGCTGAGACGTACTCATGTTCATAGGTCACTCGGTCATAAATTATACAACATGATTTATGAAGTCAAATTGTACGGGTGATCGTCGTCCCATATTTATAAATATTTTAGTAAAATCCTTTAAATTCAGCATATTTTCTGCTGATATGAGCCTCCAAATAACTTTTGTTTTATCTGTGCCGCGGTATGTTAAACGTTAAAGTCAAAGCGGCAGTATGTCTGTATGCCATTGGCAGTATTATCTATGAACCTAATTTTTCAGTTTATGCGAGTTTGATCGATTTAAAACTCTCAATTTATTTATTACTTATTAACAATGATTATTTTGTAGTTTTAACGGGATTGTGGATGTTCAGGAGTTGTCAGCCGGGTTAGTGCGCGTGTCATAAAGGAGAATCAGCAATGGACGTCGATACAGGTGAAATAATAATGAAATAACCTTAGTCATAAATTTTTTACTTCCTTTTTAGAATAATACAGATTTTATATTATTTTGGTATATCGGTGCGATGTTGGATTTTTATTGTATGTGAATTGCTAAAGTTTTAAGTCGCCTCTTTTACCGCCGGTTATGTTGAACAACAAATTAATTGAAATCGCAAAATTTTATAGTTCTTGCAGAATCAATACTAAAATTAAATTCTTTAAAAAAAATATTGGGACAAAAGTGATGTTACTTTATCACATAAAAATTTACAAAATATTGATTATTAAAACTGCTCTCATTAAATATAACTTGCAACATGATTAAGGAGTATCAGTGTTTTTTTTTTTAGAAATTCAGCAAATGGGACATGAATTGTTGCAAAATATATAAAAAAACACATGAATTATAATTTTTAGTAATTGTTGTTATATTGCATTTGTTCAGATAAAAAGACTAGTGGGAGATATTAATGTCGTTTCTTCTTAAAAAAGCTTCTCCAATACTGGAAGTTGCCAATCACATTTGTGAATGTTTCTGATTTGTGCAGTATGGTATAGGTTTCAATCCTATATTTAGTAGGTTCTTGCATTATGGTCTGATGTTTGAAATTATGTTATAGGAGACTAGAACTAGTACAAAAAGAGGTGTTGTTCTAACCTAAATTAAGTCTTTCCCAAATTTGCTACAAATAAGAAACTACTTTTCATTAAAAAAAATATGTAAACAAATCTCTTTTTATATATGTACATTATTAATTCTCTTCTTCATCTCTACTTGATACAATTAAGTAAGAACATTTGTTTGAAAAATACTATAGTCGCTTTCTAAATTTTGGTTGGCATTTAGATTTTGTGTGCCATCTCCTATTTTCAGAAAATCTGAATTCACAGCTCCTAAATAATACCAAATAAATTATTGCTGTCAGTGAACTAATTGGTTGTAACAAAAGTTACACAATGATTTGCAATATGTACATAAATAAAATATGTCTAAACTAGTAGTTGCTCGTTGCATTGTCAACTAAAAAATAATATAAATAATATAATATTAATTAATTAAAAACATAGTTACTGTTGCTGTGATATATCACATATGTCAGCCATTAAGATGGTGTAGCGACTTCCCATTTTGCACAGACGCTTGCTAAAAACAGAAGTTAGTAGGATTTTGGGAAATAAGAACACTGGGCTATTTCCCAAGATTTTTCATTTTAAATACTCATAAATAGAAAGTGCTATATTGGTTAATGGCACATTATGTATATGTTTATGTAATATATTTTTTAAGTACATTATCCTAAATTTATTTAAGTACATGTAATGTACTTTTCTACATAGATATTAATTAAAAATTGTTTTATTAAAATCTCTGAGTATGTTGGACGAGTGAGACGCGTCATCAATATGAATAACTAAAGTTAAAGATGACAAACTTGACTCATGTGAATTAATAATCTTAATCAATCCTGTATTCATTTATTTGTTTATTGAATAGTACTTTGTTTTGGCTATATTTATAAAATAAATATATTCATCTCAATATTACTTTAAAATTAAATATGGTCAATGTGGTAAAATATTTCATAGAAATCGGGACTCAAGGGGTAAATACAGAAATTTTTGTTTTATTGTAAAACCATGTTGTGAGATACAATGTAATAGGAAATTTTCAGCAATTTTTAATTTGTTTTTGAGAGAAGCCCCATGTTGTCACATTTCTATATTATAGGAGGGAAACATGTACTTGCATTGCAGTTTTTTTTGTATAAAAGTCGCTATCACAGTGGGCATCTTCAAATTTTGAACAGTTCCAAGCACCTTGTGGCTTCACAGCACTACATAAGTACAGAGCAGATGTAACAAGACAAAACCTTTTTCATTTTCTTATTGAAGCTTGGGAAATTTCTATTTGAGTCTAAAACTCTGTAGCAACCCATGTTTTATTTACTGAAACACCAAGCTGTTGATATTGCCGGACATGCTCAATATCTTGGCAATTATCATTATTTCTGGTAGTAATGCTAGACTCCACCAAATATTAAATAATTGAAGATTTTTTTCAAATTATTTATTAATGTAATTTATTGATAATGGTCTACATCAGGTTTATTTCTTTATTGGTATAGGGGCTTTATAATCCAATACTTTTCCAAAAAAGTTTCATATGAAAATATAATTTAAACAATAAATGCTGTTAACAGTATATAAGTAATACTCATTGGAAAATAACAAAAAGGATTGTATTTCATTTCCAATAATATCATTGTCTACTATCACCTGTTCTTCTGTTTTTGTCTTCTGCAAGAGAAAACATATAAAACTACATTGTCAGGAGGTATGGTATGTTCATATTGAATGTTCTGTGCTATATAAATTTGTTATGTTTTTAATGAACTTTTTTTTGTCTTTGCTTTGGGGTCCAAGGTTTAAAAACTTATTTATTTGCAGATGGCAGAAAATCTAGGTCTCGAAGCCGATCTGTGAGTAATCCTTATAAATAATTTTTTTTATATTTTAAGTTAAGTACAACAGTTGCTATTACAAAATTCTTTTAGACGTGGCTAACACATTCACACTGTACTATACAGTGAAATTCTGAGTTGTTAAAAGAAAACAAGTGCAATGATGAGAGAAATAACAGAAACTCACGCAATATAAAAACAAATGTATTTTATCTATAAAAGATCCGTAGGGCGCATAAACAATAGATATTCAATGTCCAAAAAAACTTTTGCTTTTGTTATGTACAGTAGAAATATGATAATTTTATCAAAGAAACCAGCCAGACTCACTCCAGATACAATAATCCAATTTTAGTTGTAAACCATTAAAACTAGCATTTTTTGTCGCTTTAATGTATTGAACTAATTTTAGAGATGTTAACATAACGATCCATTATTTTAATTATCAGGTAGGTTCAGGCTCAAAAATGTCCCACGACGGCTCTGCGCGCTCGCGGTCCCGTTCACGTTCCAAGTCCAGCTCGCGATCCCGGTCTCGCTCTCGGTCCCGCAGCCGCAGCCGCAGCCGCAGCCGCTCCCGGTCTCGCTCTCGGTCCCGCTCCCGCAGCCGCAGCCGCAGCCGCAGCCGCAGCGGATCGCGGGCTTCCTCACGCTCGGGATCGCGAAGCTCGGCCCGATCTAAAAGCGGCTCAGTCAAAAACAGGTCCCGAAGTGTATCGTCTGCTAAATCAAGATCTAGAAGTGGCTCGCATAGATCAAGATCAAAAAGCGGTTCTCTACGAAGATCGAAGTCGAGAACCGGTTCGCCAGTTCAATCCCGACATGGAAGTGTTTCACCAACAAAGTCGAGATCGCGAAGTGGTTCCGCTAAGTCAAGGTCCAGAAGTGGGTCCCCCGTTAAATCGAGATCTAGAAGCGGATCTCGTGTTAAATCGAGATCTAGAAGCGGATCTCGTGTTAAATCGAGATCTAGAAGCGGATCTCGTGTTAAATCAAGATCCAGAAGTGGGTCTGCCAATAACAGGTCAAGAAGTAGATCGAACGCTAAGTCTAGGTCACGCAGTGGCTCTCGTAGATCTAAATCACAAGACAAATCGCGGTCCAGAAGTGGTTCAGTAAAGTCTAGTTCACGCAGTGGCTCACGCGCAAAATCACCAACGAGATCACGAAGTAGATCGAGGAGAGAATCGTCAGAACGGTCAAGAAGTACTTCAAGAAATAAAACTGTAACAATTTCTAGAAAATCTAAGTCAAGGAGTCGGTCACGAAGCAAATCATCTGGCAAATCAAAATCAAGAAGTAAATCTCCTGTCGCACAAAGCAAATCTGGGGATGTAGATGAAGACAAGCAGGAGGTTCGAGGTGAGTTCAATTAATAGAATGGTAAAACTATATTTTTTTATCTATTTTTTTTGTTCTGTAAAAACTTATTTATTGGAATAGATTTTGTTCCAAAAAGGAAAGCACACTTTTTTATAAAGCTGAGACGGAGTTGCGCCGGGACAGGGTGTTACTTAGTTTCAAGTTTTACCAATTGAAGATATACTGGGGACGTCTCCTTGCATATTGTTTATTGTTACACCATTTATTAATGTTATATAAATATTTTTTGCCTTTTTGTTTCTTTTTTAATTGACATAGCTTTTGCTTACAACTTCATTCCTTGGGAGATGGCTGTCCAGCGATGATTTACTACGGGCTGTTAATGATGATGTGTGTTACATTTCAGGTCGGAAAAGAAGGCGCACCCGTTCTGGATCAGATTCTCCGACCAAATCACGACAAAAACAACTTTCCAAGTCCCGATCTAGGTCGCGTTCCAAATCCCGATCTAAGTCGCGTTCCGAATCCCGATCTAGGTCGCGATCTAAGTCTCGATCTAAATCTCGTTCTAGACCACGGTCTAAGTCCCTTTCTAGATCCCGTTCCAAATCTAGATCACGTTCTCTTTCCAAAATGCGAGTTCGTTCGCATTCGAAGTCTCGCTCGCGCTCGAAGTCCGCAGACAAATCCCGTTCTAAATCTAAGTCACGATCTAGATCACGGTCTAGATCTGGTTCTGCCAAATCGCGACGGTCTCGGTCTCGGTCAGGCTCTGCAAAGTCTCGTTCCAGGTAAAGTATGTTTGTTAAGTTATTACTACTATGTACTAAAGCGATAATTTTTTACACTTTAGATTACTTTAAACAAAAACTGATAGCCTTCTGACGTGTTCTGCTCGGTCCGCAGGTCGCGCTCGCGCTCGCGCTCCGGCTCCGGCTCGCCTTCTCACAGAGGTTCGTCATGTCAGCTCTCAAAGTAACTGAACTTATTTCCCTGACAGTAGCACTACTAGTTAAGTTTATGGAATAGCGGTGTTGATGGTAATGCACCGTCAGCACACAGCGGCTGCACAATTCTACCGTAACCTCATGCATGCATTGAAAAGTCAGTCTCACATACATGTCAATTGTTCTGATCTGGGCCAAGATAAGTTTCTCATCGTCTCGCCGAATTTCAGGACACCGCTTATATACGAAACGTAACGTGTGTACAACAGTACAAGTTAATCAAGTTGCTGATTTGAGACTTGTCAGTAGAAAAGAAGAGGCGCGCGGTGCGGCTCACCTCTGAGGACGAGGGCGCGGAGGAGACGGCGGCGGCTGCGGGCGGGGAGGCGGGGGGAGAGCCCGGCGTTGACGCGCAGGCGGGGGTGAGGGAGGAAGGGGAGGGCGGCGAGCACGGCGGGCCCCCCGCGCAAGACTCCTCTGACGAAGACGTCGCACCGGACTCTAAGAGGTGGGCCGGTGTATGGTTTCCTCGACGGGATTCAGAAGCCAGTTTTATGTTACACCTTCGCGCAGGGGGCAGCGGCCGCTGTCGTTGTGATATGATACTGATATGTGCGCTTGCTTCAGCGCGGACGCGATGGGCGGCCTGTCCGATTTCGAGGTGATGCTCGCGCGGAAGCGGGAGGAGCGGCGCGGGCGGCGGCGCCGGCGGGACATCGACATCATCAACGACAACGACGACCTGATCGCACACCTCCTGCAGCAGATGCGCCAGGCCGCCGAGCAGGACCGCGAGCTCAACCGGAGGAACCAGCCCGCTGTGCGCAAGGTGATCGACTCGTGTTGTTTGTAGTTGTATTGCAAATTAAAAAGTATCACCGCACCAACGCTGTTCTTTTTTAAAAAAAGATTATTTAGTTCAGTGAGCCGGACACGGCACAATGTTATAAACATTTGCTACACAGTTTGCTTGCAGTACGGAACATGACATCTCCCTAACACTAACACTGTACAATATGCGCAAAAAAAAAATATTCTTTTTTAACCTTGACAAGTCAGCCATTCCCACGCGTGTCAATTAACCAACGAAGATATTATTTTATATGAGTACTGATTACAGTCGAGGCGTTTGCTCGGTCTGCATTTGAGTGTGAACACTTGACCTGTAATCGTTTTGACCATGTACTCGTAATGGGCTACCACGGATATTGACAATGGGACGTCTTATGCCCACGCTCTTCACATACACGTTCGCGCGTGCACGCCGTGGGACGCGTAATGCTCATACGATTGTGCGACAGGTGTCAATGCTGAAATCGGCCATGTCTCAGCTGATCAAGAAGGATCTGCAGCTCGCTTTCCTGGAGCACAACGTCTTGAACGTGCTGTGCGACTGGCTCGCGCCCATGCCCAACCGCGCGCTGCCCTGCCTCCTCATCCGCGAGAGCATACTGAAGCTACTGATGGACGTGAGTGTGCATTCCAGATCGCCAGCCATTTCAACTCATTATTTTATTTAAGGTGTCTTTAATCTTAAAATGTTTTTATTAAAAATAATTTATATAATTGGCTTACGAAACAACCGAAACATTCACCTAGCGATCAGTGCCAGTGAAAATAAAAAGCTGGACTTCAGTGGGTCTGTTTAAGCGACGCATCACAGGGAGCTCGCCGTTTCGATATGTTTATATATCAATAAAGTTTCATTGCTTCGATTATCTTACTTAGCGCTCTCTAATTTGACCTTTGAAAGGGTACACCGACATCGCTCCAACGGATTTCCGATGGACGGCCGATTTATTTTTGAGTTTTGTTGGCGACGCGATGTCTCTTTTGATAATTATTAACAGCCGTAAACGTTGCCAGTTCCCGTCCATTGACAAGTCGTTGCTGAAGCAGTCGGGCATCGGCAAGGCGGTGATGTATCTGTACAAGCATCCCAAAGAGACCAAGGCCAACCGCGAGCGCGCCGGCCGGCTCATCTCCGAGTGGGCGCGCCCCATATTCAACCTCTCCACAGACTTCAAAGGTAATTGTGTGCCGCGTTTGTATCGTTTGTATCGTTCGCGCGACGCCCCCCCCCCCCCGCCCCCCCCCCCCCCCCGGATGGTAAAAACAACAGACCCGGCCGA
>DWLS01004299.1:0-14206 GCA_018246255.1 Pachliopta kotzebuea | reverse complement strand
TATCCAAGGGCGGTCCTCACCGTCCACAGTCCGCGACACAGGCGACGGTGGTCAGAGGGCGGGCCCGCGCCCCCCTCGACGACCGCGTAGCTCGCGCCACCGCGGGTCGTTTTCGTACTCCAAGTACGGAATTAGGTTAAGGTACAGTTTGTATATATAAGTATCTATTTTATGATCTCCCCCTTTTTCTTCCCACCTCTTCCTCCTTCCCCAAATCCTCTTCCCTCTTTTCTCTCATCTCCCTTATATTTTATAATTTATATATGTATACTTTTCAGCTCGCGGAGTCCGGATCCGCGAGGTGAAGGTCCGATGAAGCTTTCGCGGCCATAATAGTGGATGAAAGCATCGACATCAATCGAAAAAAAAAAAAACTTCACATGTGACATTTTTATCAAGTATTACAACACTCCAAAGAAAAAATATATGTATTTGTGTATTTGCATTTTTAATATAGCTTAACTGTAATAAAGACGAAGAGTTACTCATTAAAGAGAAAGTAGAGTACATTTTTCGATACCTATTGTTATTGTTGAAAAATTGAAAGGAAGGCGCTCGAGGGACAATTTTTTAATTAAAAAGTGTAACAAAAATCAATTGAATGAATAATATATTAAAGTATTGATGGAGAACCATTGCCATCTGCAAATATTATCTCTTCAACTGTATCATTAACAGAATCAACTTTTTAGACTATAACCTATTCACAGGAAATATTATCATATATAATGTTCATTAAGAGGTAATACTTATGTAATAACAACTATATTTTTTTAGAAAGTATTTCATACATTAATAATGACTGCAGACTGAATATGCATATAATATCTTTACCAGGTCTATATTATAAGAAATGAGATAATAAAATTATAATATATCATTGAAGTGTTAAAAGTTTAATGAAGTTACTTTTTCATTGAATATTATAATATATACATTATACGCTCCAATTAATTTGCTATACTTATATAACTTTTTTCAGCGCATGACCGTTTCGAGTGAAAATCTTTGAGAGAGGTTTATGTCCCGTAGTGGAAGTTTATAGGCTGACGATGGTGCTATCGGTCATTTTTGATTATATACGAAAGTTTAGAGTGATCTCATAAATATTATTATATTATAAGGAATAAAGAAACTAGTATATATACGAAACAAAGGAAGACAATATATCAAGAATAAAAAATAAAATACAAATAAACTATTTCTTTTATATTAATTTATATAAACTAAACTTAACAAATGGTCCATGTATTTAATTGAAAAATCACTAAGCCACAAAAGTAAGCTGGTTATTCTGGCATTTCAGTGGCAGCTCAGACAAATACCTACTCTAAAACATGTTATTTATTACATCTAAAAAGTATGCATAAATAAATTTTGTGTTTATACAAATATATACATACATAAATATATATAGATAATTTATTAAATGTATCTATATCTAACCGCAAAAATAGTTATATTATAGTATTAGACTTACTAATTTATTACTTCAATTCGTGGGCGATGTTCATTTTCGCACTAGTATATTTACACCTTTAATTCGTCAATAGTCGCAGTACAATATATTTTTATAGAAAAAAGGTAAAAATGTAAATAATGATATACGTTAAACGTTGATGTGAGAGTGTATACAGATATTTATCCGTTGCTCGCATACCGCGAGGGAGGCGGCGCGGCTCGTTCTCGCATACCGTTTCACATATACATCGATCAAAGCGTCGCTTATGGCTTGTTTATAAACGGAAATAAAAGATTTCAATAGCAATAGCTACATATTTCAACGGCCATTAAAGATATATGATAGACGATTACTAAACATTATTAACAAGTGTTAAATGACCGACGTACTCGCGAAGTTGATATAAACAACAGTGCACCTAACAACATCCGGAGTTTTTACTTAACACGCTGAATAATTTTTCAGCAATTTCTAAATTAATAACAATTCCTTATAAATAATATTCAGTGTACTATTGGTATATGTTTATTCACTTCTTATATTGGATCTAAAATAACAAAATGTATTACCTCTAATGATTCTTATATTTACGTGAAAATTACACATTTCGAGGGACAGTCCCGCCATGATCACGGTTGCTGCAAAAAGGCCAAAACAACTAGAAAAATTAAAATATTGTATATAACGGTATTATAAATAAAAAACAATATTACTTATATCTTAGCAAAAGCACATTGTCTTGTTATACTGTCGGGAACGGTATGCCCGAAGTCTAACTTTGGGGTCCACCTTTGTTTTATAACAGATTATATGCCTATGAGTCCTATAAAAATCAGACCATTTATTGCATAGATAAACCGAAACGTACACAGAGAAATTTATTTATTTAATATTTTAAATTTCAACTTCTTCATTATTTAAGTAATTTTCAGAACAATTAAGATTAATATGTACTATCCGTACATTTTCATATAAAGGTATGAAGAAATAATAGATTTTTGTACAAGCAAGTCGTTCATCTGATGATAATTGATACGGTTAGCCATAACAAAGTGGCTCTAGTTAAGATGGTATACACTACACCACATTACGCTTGTCGTCTTGAAACACATGGTGTTTTATGTGACATCTTGTTTTGAAGTTCAAACTCAATTAAAAAAAAGATAGAAGCATTATTACCTCTGAATTACTTCTTTACCTTTCACGGAAATACATCACTTTAGACTTGTAGAAATTGATAGTGTTCATAGCATAGCAGACTAATTTATACCACAAACGATTTTAAAATACTATTTATGTTTATGTTTTTCTATAAATATAACTAGAGAATGTTTTCATGATATAATAAACAAAAACACTATAGAAATTATTAATAATGAAATTCCGTCCATTATTAAGGAAAACATAAACAAATTTCAGTTTGAATGATAATTCAAACTCAATTGAGATATCAAAGTTTATGTTGGTGAGAAGAATGAAATCGCTTTTCTTTTTTCACTGCTTACATGTATTGTTTAATTTTCATCTTATTGCAAAGTGCGAGGCGCAATCTTCGCTGCTCGGTGGCAGTGGTCGGGCCATTCGTTCGTATCGAGCTGCCGTAAGCTAACGTGTGAGTTTCACTTTCATAGTTGAAAATAATAAACTTAAACTCCCGGTTGAACCACTGTATAGATCCATAGCGTCAAACTTGATTCAGTTATCAGTTTCAAAGACTTATTTCAAAATTAATTGTGATAATGTGAAATTAAGAAAAAATAAAATCGCAAACTGCAATCGATCCGTGTATGTGGACGTTTAACAATTGGTTCTTTTCCTTCCTTTCCTATCTTTTTTTTACCTTTATTCTTTCTTTGTTTAATGAGAAACGTTTTAACTACGTTTTTAGTCAAAGCAGTGGTAATTATTTTCCAGTGACTTTTGTGTGATATAAGAGAATTTGGAACTTTTTTGTTGTGGGTTTAATATGGGTGTAAATTGGCGAACCACTATGCCACTATTGAGTACATTGGCTGCATTGGTTATTATTGTACACTCGGCGGAAGAAGATTTAGATGAATATCGGCGAGATTTACGACCAAGGATTTTGGACGCAGGAACAACCAAATATGATTTGGTAATTTATTTTCTTTTTAAGACATTCATTTTACGAAAGATATAATAGTAAAGTGATTATCAAAAAAATTATAGTTATTAAATACTAACTATAAAATACAGATTTCAATAAATATAGGGAGGATTGGATAATCAATATTGGCAAAGTATAAATAGCTATTAAAGAATAATAAATTTGAATCTCTTATTAAGAAAAAAAAATACTATTAACATACTTTGTGTCTTTGAAATTAATTTATTATACATGTTACTTTTTAGGTTTGTCTTTTCTGCACGTTACTCAATAAGGAGAGAGCGATAGGCACTTGGAACTTGTTTTAGTAGAAATCAGAACAAGCATTTTTGTCTGGAGAAGTAAATGGAACCCGCTTAGTATTTATTTGAGCTTGATAACTGAAAAAGTTGATTTTGAGAGATATAGTAATCATAAAATGTAGTTAAAATTTATTTTTCTAGGAATGACGAAGATGTTATTTGTTTGCAAACTTTGTGATATTGTTGTTTATTTTTAGTGTATCACTGTTGCCAAGTAATATAAGTACATATGTTACCGTTTTAGTTAAGGGGATAACAGACCTAAAGATCTTATAATATATAACGAAGAATTTTAATAGAGACTTGGTATTTGATATAAATTATTACAGACAAACAGTTACTACCGAGCATAATACTACTTATAATCTAAACGGTATATAGACTGACAGTGCAAAATGCACAAGAGCACGACATTAAACAGAACCCCGGCAAGAATCAAAAATGAAATATGAAAGTAGTAAAAAAATCAGAAACTGTGTTATTGAAGTTGAAAGTTAATTGTGCATATTCGTGACGTACAATATTCCATTTAAAGCAGCCTTTTCGATTAAAAATAATAATAATAAGATGTTAGTAGTTAAAATAGTAATATTATTAATAAAAAAAATATTTTTTACTTTCCTATAATATGTTACAAAAGAAAAGATAAATATTACTATTGTCATATAAACAAAAATTAAACAAAGAAGTACATTTTATTGTCCACTTTAATAAATCTGGGACAATTCAACTTGCAAACTTCCGCAAATTTGACTTTCTTAATCATGTGCATATATATACACCTGTAAACATATACATGTTTCATTGTAAAAGTTGTCCTATGCAAAGCTTTAACAAACTATTTCTATCATTATATAAATGTCATTTAAAGCCACTTATAGCATTGTTATTATTAGCCATACCAATGAAATTCGTTGCAATAGAGCGATTGGACAGTTAAATTACCAAAAGTGTAACTGTTTTTATTTTCTTCTTCCTAACATGACGCTCTGACTAGCGGAGGTTGGCAGTCAATTCACCATATTTTACGCTGTCTTTTGTGAGGCGAAACAGTTGGGCGGCACTCGCAATTCCCGTCCAATCCCTGTTGTTAAGCAGGCATGATTTCTTCCTACGACCAACACTCCTTTTACCTGAGACTTTGCCCATCTAGATGAGTTGAAGCAATTCGTACCTATCGTGCCTAATCACGTGGCCGAGGTAAGATACTTTTCTCATCTTGACGGTGTACAAAAATTCGCGCTTTTTGTTTACCCGTCGTAGGACCTCCTCATTCGAAATTTTGGTTTTTATTTTGAAATTCAGTGGTTAATTGTTCGCTAACGATACAAAACTAGTTATTTATTAACCTCATTTACTTTGTAATAGGACTTAAATAATTTCTCGTACAGTGCAAATTATGAAATGAAATCTATTAAATTAAATACCTATTCCAAGTAAAAAGGTTTGTTCCCCGAGACTGACTATTTGTGCCATAAAACAGTAATTTGCTAACTAATATTTATAGTCGTGTCGTATAGTTATAGCCATAACAAAAAAAACAGGACTCAAAATGTTATATCTAAAGGCGACGAACAAAATGCGGTACAGTGATTATTATGTATCACTACATTGTTATAGGCAGACGTATCACTTACTATCAGGTACACATCCAGATAGAATTTTAAGCTAATAAAAAAAGTACTTAAAACAGTCAAGTAAATTAAAGCTAGTATCATATCACAACACATAAACTGAACGCAAATGTTATTTATATAGTTATTATTTAAAACGTTAGTCGCCCCGTCATCTGGATGCGGGCGATGGGTTTGCTTCCGTGTGGGCCCCATCACTCAAATATGGGTGTGTAGTCAAAAAAAGAATTTTAAATAATGGAATGTATACTGAATTATATATATATTATAAACAAAATAAAAATACTATAAATATACACATTATAACAGTCTTCTGAGGTGGTTAACACTCTAAGGTCTTCTGAGGTGATTTCGGACTATTGGAACAATAACTCGTAGTTTTTTTCCTCTTGGCATTCAGGAGTTTGCCTACGTTTCTAGTAACTTTGGGCGCAAATCCTTCTTATAAGAATATTCTCACGACTCTCTAATTTAGAACAAGATCCTTGTTTTGTTTCTATTATTGCCGAGCGTAGCATTTTCGGAGTACAACTATTCGGCAGCGAGAAATTTCCGAAAATTTCTTCTACTTTTTTTTAACTCTCACTTATTGCTCTATTTCGTTTCCGACGCTCCGGCAATCAAATTTGGGCCCTGTGAGAACTTTAACGAAATCACACTTGGTGACGAACATGTTAAAGTGCAAATTTGTCAGGCAAACCATCAAAACAACCATCATATACCAACTTTGCCTTGTCAAATTTTAGGTCGTCAAATCTCATAACACCATAGTCTTAGGTGATTCGGTTCCTGATTTATTTTTATATTCCCGTTTAAGATCTATCAATTCCATTCTACGGGTTTTTTTTAAACAGTTTTGAATCGATGATAAATATTAAAAGCATAAATCATCACTTTATATTTACATAAACCGTAACCCGTACGCAAGTTCAAGCGCAGAACCGGTACAGACGCTTTCGACTTTCCTCTCCTCATTATGACATCGCTTCTGTAACAGCTTTCTTCGCTAACGATGAGATAACTCGATCGTGCATAATAACTACGATAACTGTTTTTCGATACGATGATAAATTCACTCGAACCATTTACATTTTCACTTACAACTAATAATGTTATATTCTTGTCTTAAAATACTTAATTTAATGGATATAACTAATATAAAGATTGTAAAAATTAATTAGTATGTAACCTTTTCCTTTTAAGCAAAATAGTTATCAAGCTATTGAAAAAAAAAATATACTTTTATGTACTTCGATTTACGTATGTACAAAGTATACATAAGATGTATTAACTATTTTGAGTGTTGTAGTACATTGTGCAAAAGTGGTCACTGTTTATTCGCGATGTCGTTGCCTTTAATCAATCTACAAAATAGTTTTTTATTTTGATGAATTGTAATAAATCTTTTTTTTTTCACTTAAATTGATCACAATATACTTCAAATAGAGTAAAAAAATGTATATTGGTTTTATATAATTTTTAAATAAATATAGCAACCCAATAAAATTATTAGAAACTAATTTCTAGACAACTACAGATTAAACACCCAATTGCATGTTTTAATTTCAGCCATGGAGAGCAGTAAAAGTGGAACCAATGATGACACAATCAACACAAACTGACACATGGGACGAATCTCCAGAAGATCTGCCCAAACGCCGTAGACCTCTACGAAAACGCAGGCGCCGACCACAAAGTGCTCCAGAAATACTTCCAGAGAGATTTACAGAGCAACGTCCGTATCGTTATTATAAAGAAGATAACTACAGACCTATAACAGAGGTGCCACATAGACGCCGTAAAAAAGTTGATGTTAAACACGACAATTGGTATGAGGAATTTAAGGAAAAAGAAAGACCTTTTCGAGGAAAAGACGTTAAAAGAAAGCTGGAACAAGAGCCCTGGCATGAATTTAGTGAGTTCGGTGATGTTCCCGTTGATGAAAATCTTGAAACTAACGTGGAAAATGAAAAACATGAAACGTCCAATTATGAAGTTGAAGTAGACAATGAAAGTCGTGAACCACGTCTAACTCTAAGTCAATTTTATAATGAAGAAAATAATAGAAATGTAGATGAGACTGCAGATGCAACGGACGAGGAAAATGAAGACGAAGCTTCACAATTCCCAATAAATAAGGATAACGAATATGAGGAACAGAGTACTCCTGATGTTAAAGAAGACAAATCACTATCAGAATTTTCTTTAGAAAATAGTCCCCCCGTACGAATCTCACGAAATAAAAATGATGAAGAATCACATGTTAAAGAAAATTTCAACGATATTAAAGAACAGGTGGGTATATTTAATACTTTAAGAAAAACGATAACATGTTTATTTTAAGTATAAATTGATTGTTTTTTCATTACTCTCATTGCAATAAACTGATTTTGCATAAAAGATAATTTGAATAATTACATAATTGTTACAGCTTAGTTGCAAATACATGTATTATTAAAATTTGTAGGAATGTCTTCTACATCTTGCTTTGAAGAAAGTTTTGGATAAAATCCAAATAACCAAAGACACAAATTTAACAATAAGTTATTATAATTGAAGATTTTAACATGGTATTTTTATATATCATTTAAGTGAATTAAATAACCAATAATTTATTCTTCAATCATCAGCTTTATAAATAAAGTCATTACAATTAACACAGTTAATATGGAATAAGAATATTTTAAATTAGGTGTAAATTTATGAGATATAGAGTTGATGATAACATATAACTTAACACTATATACAATATAAATATATTTTCTAGAAAAAAACACTGGATGCTGTTTCACTGAAAGATATATTAAAGGAAGCTAATGGAAAAAGCTTAAGTGAACTACTACAACAGCATAATTTAACCTTATCTGATTTGCTGAATGGTGAAAAAAAGGTCTTGTCAGTATTTAAACCAACAGAGATATCGCAGAAAAACACGGATGTAGTTTTGGAAGAAACTTCAAATAATTTTGTAGCCATAACAGAAAGAAGTTTTTTAAAAACTAACCCTGAATTACTCGAAAAAAGATTAGATAACAAAACTGAAAAAAAATATGCTGATACTGTAATTTCTTTTGAAGAAAAACCTCGGAACACACTTAATTACATTACTTCGGAATCTGTAACTTTAACAACTGATATTTCAAAAAATAATGCTACAGAAAAAAATAACTTCAATGTTAATAAAATAATTGATAACAACAATTCTTTAAACGATACTAACAAAGCAACTCTTCGAAGACGATACCCCACAGGTGTTCGTATGAAACTTCGCATGCGACCCTTAAACAACAACTCATACAAGGGCCAATTAAGTAGAGACATGATCACTTTGACAACTAAAAGATGGCAACAAAGAAAAAATTTAAACAACTTTAGAGAATGGACAGAAATAATACCAGGTATGATAAATAAAACACAAACCAAATCGGACAGAAGCGAAGAAGACCGCGATATTATAACTCCTACAACGATTTCCGATGACAAAACTACCACACAAGTTCCACCTGAAGTAAACACGATAAGTACACAAACTGATGCTGAAGCCGAAACTCTCCTAATCAATACAGATACTACACCTACAGCTGTAATTTTTACTGAAACTACTACTGAAGTAAAAACAACTACCATTTCAAAATCAACAGCGCCCGTAAGACTACGACAGATACAAAACGTAACTAGTTTAAGGCAACAAGCTTTTGCAAATAGATTGAAAAACAAAAAACTAAAGCAAAAATTGCAAGCAAACGAAACAAAGCAAGATAATTCAATAAAAGATATATTCGACATGGCGAATTTCGTATCGGCATCTGAATTTATCGCAAAAGTCCAATCTAACCCTACGACGTTACGGTATCAGACTGAAACAGAGACTGTGTTAGAAGACTTTATAACAACTGAGATGGCAACTAAAACGATTCCCCAAAAATCTAACAAACGGCCTAAAATTAGACAAAAAACAAAACCATCATCCACATCTACAACTACCAAGACCCCGACAATGAGTATAACTACTACAGAAGAAATAGCAAAGATGGAAATAGAAGAAATTTTTAATGACACTCTAAGTATGTATTATCATTTGCCTGTTCATTATTTAATACTTATTTGCACACTGTGGTCCAACGATCTGGTAAGAATTGCAGGAAACTACTGGATGCAGGCAGTGCGGGACCAATAAATGTGGAGGTCTACAGGGGAAGCATATGTCCAGCAGTGAATGTCAATAGATTGATGATAATGATTTGCACACTATCTATAAAAGAATATGAACTATAATAATTCGTCTTAAATGCAGTACAAGCTCTATAGCCAATAAAAGTATGCTAATGTTACTTTTATTATTTTCAGCAAGTGCTAAATTGACAAAAATATTGTTGGAAAGAAATATGACCTTAAATGAACTTGTGGAACATAGGGAACGGGGTTCCAGTCATGTACATTTGGCAGATATTTTCCATAATGCATCAAAAGAGCCTAATCCGCCTGAACCTTTCCTTTCAAAATCACTTCTTGAACCAATATCAAAAGAAACTTATCCTTTGAGAGCGCTATTGGAAGCTAACTCACATGATAGCACAATAAAACCAATTACAGTAACAGTGTCATCAGGACATTACATAGATATACCAATAATGATGGATTTTGGTAACAATGTTAATGAAAATGGAGAAAATTCAGGCATAGCATCCTTTATTAACAACTTTACAGGAAGTGCTAAAAATAATTACACAACAAATGATTTGAACATCAATCCTAATTTAAACCATAACAATGATTCTGCAAATGAAGAAGTGAAAAAAATCTTTACTAACAGAACTTCCCGTCAAAGTCGCCTAATGGAAAATGAACCAGATTTGAAAGCGCTGAATGAAATATTCTCAATGATACATAGAAATAATAATAACAGTATCGACAAGTCAGAAATTTCAACAAATGGTAAGTTAGTAATAGATTTTTTAAATTTTTTCGATAAAGGGAAAATTATCATCAATTTACATTATATTATAAAATAGATATTAGGATAATTTCATATATTTTGTTCCAGAACCAAACACAGGAAAAACCATTTTACTAGAGCAAGATATTGATGAAGATGCTTTAATAGTTTTAGAAAATTTACGGCAAATTAATCAATATGACACCTCTGTGTCCAATGACAAAATGGAACTTAAGTCAGAGGATAATATAGAAGCAACTCCAACATTTCATATACCAGATATAATACAGAGTAATACTAGATCTGTCACTGTTGTAACTGCAAGTATTGTGGGTCTCATAGCAGTCCTGTTTCTACTCACATATGCATTATTTAAATGGAAACATCAACAAAAACTGTTCCGTAAAAAACATTGTACAAATGAGGAACAGATACCATCACCTGTATTTGAAAATCGAACTATCAAAAAAAGTAACAGCATGCATAGTATGAGTCCAATGCTCTCTTCAACTATTTACACAGTAAATACTTTGGAGAAACCAAATAGTAATGAATATCCTGATTACATGTGGGATTCATTAAGAAAACCTTTTCAGTAGTGTATCACATTTGGAGACATTTAATGTGGTAACTTGTTTTTAATTAATACTTTCCATATTAAAATTGTGACCTGATATTTATTTAAGAAATTAATTCGTTTAATTAGTCTCATTTTAGGTATAGGGTTATTAAAGAACTGATAATTATTTTTAATAGTTGACAATCAAATGGGAGCACTTTCTTATTTACTGGTAGTAGGTTTTTGTTGGATCCGCACTGGAAAAATGAAGCCAGCGACTGAAGACATATGCGTGAGTTGATGGACGCCTAATTATTTAGATACTTCACATTGTGTTAGCTTGTAAAATGTAAATAATGGCGATTTTATATAAGGTTTTGTCGTCAGAGATTGTCTAAATAGATACCAGCGTTGAGTTTGATTCCGCCGGCAAACAATAGTGTGCAGAGCCAACAAGCACAAAGTGAGTCCAGTTGCATCATCCTTATTAGTGCTACATTGCTATGAGCGTGCAGATCACTTACATCCAGCAGGAAGTTGTCCTGATGGTCGTTCGACGAAATGACTAGAGGAGCAGTTCTCGTCCTTTCGACGAATAAATAATGAACTTTGTTAAATAAATACATATTAATTAATGGATGTCCAGTATTACGATTGGGAGTGCAATAGATATAAAATACTGTATTTTTGTACTTATGAATAAAAAATAAAATGGTAATTTAAAACAATAATTCTTTTCTTACCTGTAATTCTCAAATGTGAAATAGTCTTGTAAATTTTTTAATACAGGGATATCAACAGTGTGAATCTTGTTATAGAAGTAAGCATATTGTCGTGATATACTTCTGTAAAGTTTCAATGAAGACTCAAACACTGGTGAAGGCTGTAAATAAAAAAAAAAACACTTAAAACTATTAATTATCACTGACTTTCTAAAACTGATATAAGTTTACTAGGTATCAACTGTGATTGTAGTAAGTAATATTACTCTTACATATTGACAACCAGAACAATGCTATTATTCCTGCATATTTATAATATTATTCTCCATGGTGTACAGTAGCTAGCCCGACAAGTAAGAAAAAATCTTACCGCTGACCAAATACATCATTTAACTTTACAAAAAGTAATTTAAAGAGAAAAATTATGAATTAAAAATAAACAATTTATTACCTTCAACTCATTAAGTTCTTGTAAAGTAAAATATAGGATTGTTGTATATTTATCTGGTAAAATATCAATATATGGTTTCCAAAAAGAATCTGGAAGAGAAAATGTAACTATTAATTAAAAAATATGAAATACAAGTGCCTTATTTACTTAAGAACACCGCCATAGTCTGTGGTTCACAATTTAAACCATTTTTTGGGTACTATGCTTTTCAAAATATTTATTCGAATTATTTACTGAAACTTGTTATTAGAACTAAGACCTAAGACATTTATCTTATTAAGAAAGTTGTTATAAACCAAATATTGTAAAAAACTTGACTGTATATATTACATTTGTAAAAATAGGTTTTGCATGTATTTATTATACAAGTCAGGGACAGCAAACCTTTTTTGGAGTCCGTGCTACAAAATCATAAAATTTCTTTTTTAAATATTTAATGTGCCACAATAAAATTTCATTGGAAATATTAGCATCGCAAAACTTACTTACATACTAAGACAAGTATTCAGTATAAAAAATTTTATCATAAATTATAAATAAAGTGTTGACTAATAATATTTGATTAATTTTTAACAAAAAAGATGGCTAAAAAAAAATATTTTTCAGACGAAACTGTGACTTATCTCTAAACAAAAATGTAATAAAACAGCTTTTAATCACCTGGTTTACTTTTCTCTAGTAATAAAAACAAAGCTAAAGTTACATTAGCCATATTCTTTAAAACAGGATCAATTTTTATAAAAGCGCCCAATTCTGATTCCAGGGCATCTTTTTCAGTGATCATAAGCTTACTGGGAACAGAAAGAATTGGAGAGTCTTCAGAGAAGTCCTTCAATGCTTTTAATCCTAGACCATAACCATCAAATTCACTTATTTCAACACCTGCAAAAAAGTGCCTTCATTACTAATAAAAATTTTTTACTGTCATAATATATAGCATAAGCAACTTTACCAATAACAATGTATTGAAAAACATTATCATTAAGACAAAGTATTTATGAGAATAAGTATGGGTGCAACAAAGAGGCTTAGAACCCAACTTCAATTGATTAAAAAAGGAGAAATTTTATTTAAATTATTTTTTCCAAAACAATTAACAAATACCAAATATTTATAATAGACAAAAGAGTTTGCGAATGTAAAAAAATAGTGCGAATCTTAACCTTGACCTAATCGGTTAGTTGTTTTAAGCAGTAATTTTATTTCAATTAAAGTAGACAACATGTAATATACTTTGGTACTTAATTTTAATTACAGTTACCTTCGAATTCTGCTCCATTTTCATGTAACCAATTCAAATACTTTTCTACATTTTTTAGCCGATCGGTTGTTTTGCTATTAGTATTCAAATCTGCCTCAATATTTATGATATCTTTGATAATGTAGTCAATTTCTAAATGCTGGTCCCAACTTTTTAATGTACCACTAGGATTTTGAAATAGGCTAGTAAGTTTAAGTACTTTATCTATCAAAACGGAAAGTTCCTTTCGCTTTTGAAGTGTGTATTTATTCTCCTTTCCAACATTTCGTTTTTTTGATATGTTCTTTGCTTGTAATTTACGTCCCATTATGCAGTTTACTATTAGGTCGAATTCTTAAATACAGTTTTATATAAAAAATTAATCAACGAATGTTAAACGCGGGAAATAGTATAAAAACCTAAAAATAGTAATAGACGGGTGGAAGTGGTGTTTTCGATATTATATATTGAAATTTAACACTGACAACGACTTTAAAAGCTAGACATGTTATTATTAATGTTATCAGTACTTATAATGAAATTGAATAATTTTAAAATAGTATGTAAACAAAAACATCAAAAAAATGTTAGAATTTTATTCCAATATTTTCACATAAAAAGAAAATATTTAATTAATAAATTATTTTTAAACATTAAAACTTAGGTAATTATTGAAATTATTATTATATAAGAAAATTCCCAACAAATCTTTATAAATTAAATAAATTATTTAACGTAATTGTTTTATTAGTTCACGCTTACGAACTAATTA
>DWLS01004298.1:0-14208 GCA_018246255.1 Pachliopta kotzebuea | reverse complement strand
TGTTAATTAATTAGATAATTAGCCTTAAATTAGCCTTTAATACTACATTTTGATCCCATTTCATATGCAAATTGAAATTGAAAGAGCTTATTGGACTTTTAACTATGTACTCATGTAACAAAAAAAAAAATACTCTAATAAAATAACACGTGTTTTTAGTACAGTTTTATAACCAAGATGGATAATCGTTCCACTGTCACTTAGACCTTGTCACAGAGATTGTCTCGTAGGTAGGTATCACCGCAGCTCCTATTTCTACCGCCAAATATTAATACAATAGCTACTGTGTTCCGTCTTGAAGGGTGCTGTATACTAGTGAAATTACTGGAGTAACAAAACTTAATATCTTCTCTCAAGGCGACGGTGTATATCGTCTTAATCAGCGCTACGTTGTTATTAACATATAACTTATTAACAGGTGAATGTTTTACTCGTCTCGTCGCCTCTTCGAATAAAGAAAAATAATTAAGAAATAAGAAGTAAAAGGTGATCACGATCAGTCTGATAAGATTGAAGATTATTTCTAATTAGTTTCATCGACCTCCCTAATGGTATAAGGCAATGATACATCTTCATCTCAAGGCGACTACCGCACTGTGGTGCAGATACCATTTTAACCAAGGCCACGTTAAGAGTATGTGTACCATTTACTACCAGGTGAACGTCTTGCTCGTTTCGTCGCCACATCGAATAAAAAAAAGATAAAAATAAGTGTCCAAAACTAATTCGTAATATGTTAATTAATATTACAATTTACTTGTAACAATTAGTTAAAAGTTAAAAGAAAATAAGTAAAAGAGCAGAAAGAGTAACATAAAATCAAGGTCCTTACCAACATCACTAAGAAAAACGCTTTAAAAAAAAAACAATTAGTTGAATTCGGTTAATTTAATAATTTGACTGGACTGATTGAAAACTAACTAGCAAGCGGTAAGATATTGGTTTTGTGTTACTGTAATAAATCTTATTAGAAACTGAACTATTTCTAGTAAGACCCAAAAAATTAGTTTACATGTTTTTTTAGTTGTTACCAAGTGTTTTTTAATACTTTAATATTTTGTTAATATATAATTAAAACTCTTATTTTTCGACGAAAGCAAGCATCTTACTACGTTACTTACCATCAGGTAAGTAATACGCGTGCCCACAACAACGTGACGCTGGTTAAGATGGTATATACAACAGCACATTACAGTCTTCGCTATATAATATGTTATGTGTCGTTACCCCAGTAATTTCACTAGCATACAGCACCCTCCAAACCGGAACACAGTAATATTTGGCGGTTGAAATAGAAACTGCGGTGGTACCTACCTAGACAGTCTCCGGCAACAAAGACTTACCTTCAGTACTTTCTTTAATGTATTTAATGATACAATTGATAGATATTAAAGTATCTATTTGAGCATTTGTACCCCATTTTCGTAATATCTTACCCAATTTGTTTTTTCACTTATTTCAATGCACGAACACACCATTAATATCGTTCAGCGCAGTGTGAAATACCCACAAGTTGCGCCTCCGAACAAACGGTGATTGAGATCAATATCGCAGTTTTAATAAAACAGATGGGAAACGGCTTCCATATCCGGAGCGTTTGTTCGTTCTCTCTCTCTCTGTCGGACAGAAAAAATTCGAGCCCCTCGAAAAAGCAAGCAATGATAATAGAAACAACGGTCGAGCCTTTCGAAAGGGGTTATCGTATTTTTATTTGTCCTTTAGTGGTACTTATAAAACGCGGCAAGACCCTGGAATATTCCAGGGTTGCGCGTGGGTGATGTCCTCTTCCAGTTTCATACGTACATAAAGCGTTATGAAAGTCACACACCGTAATAAAAAAGTGAATATTTATTAATTTATAATCTATGTATTGATTTTTGAAACGAGTCAGGCATTCACCTGATAGAAAATAGTACAATTGCTTATAACTACGTAGCTTTGGTTAAATCATTATAAAGATCATATTGCGTTCGTCACCTTTCCTATTAGAAAGTCTCCTTTGCCGTAGACCACCTAGGTAGGTACCATCACAGCTCCTATTGCCGTCCACAAATATTAACTAGCAAACATTACTGTGTTCCGGTTTGAAGACCGCAAACCTTACAAGTCTTGATTGCCTAGTGGTTTGAACACCGGCCTTTCAATTGAAGATATCGGGTTCGAAACCGGCTTGCACCAATGCATTTTTCAATTTATCTGCAGTTAGTATAACAACAACTAATATCACGTGCTTTAAGCCTTGTATCAAATCCCGTGGCAAACCTCAAAAAATTATAAACCTTACGTCTCGATATGACGTGCATACTATGATGCTGTGTTTACCGTCTTAACTAGCGCCACGTTGTTATTAGCAGGTGTATCACTTGCCATCAGGTGAACACTTCGCTCGTCTCGTCTAAGATTTCATTACCCCAGTAATTTCACTAGCATACAGCGCTCTTCAAACCGGTGGTACCAAGCAAGGTCTAGAGCAACAAATTTTTACCACTAATGTATATACTACCATGTTCTAGCTAACTGGAGCAAGGTGATGACGAAGGTCATTCAGTCATTTAGCCTCTGATTTACAGTATCGGTATTAAAATTTATCAGTTATTTTTTTTTAAAATAAAGTCCATTTTTAGGTCATAAAAAATACACTGCTTCCTTTCAAATCTTAAATAGTCATAAAAAACAAATTTACCTTAAGAGAGTCTCTTTTAAGGCTGTAAAAAGTAGCGTTGTCAAGTGTAGCGTTGTATCACATATATGAGCTTCAAACCGAAAGGGGTGTGGGTAAAAAAAAAACCCATAAAAATTGGGGCCTTTGCCCAGTTGACGCATTCAACGTATTTTATTACGTATACACGTTGACGGATAGAGCTAGAAATATTTTTGAATATGGCAAAGAATATTATAATAGACCGGTTTCGGTACATCGAAAGTGTATAATAAGATATTGATTTTATTTTTATTTATAATCGGATAAAATTTGCATAGTATAAATATTTATAATTATATTAAATTAAGACGTAGCTGTGAAGTTATGTAAAATCTTTGTGAACTATGATCTCCATAAAAATGTATTAGTGCCCAATTAGCAGAGAGGTTAAACGGTTTTGATTGCATTATGAGATTATCATTTTACTGGAGTTAATCAAGATATACTAAAATCAGTAAGTGATAAACATAAGTATTTAGAATCACTTTATAACTTACCAGGGCAACTATCACTGAAGACCTAAGATCATCTTCTGTCTCTGTCGGTGATATGGAGTGTATAAACATTACTGTATTTAGGTTTGAAGGGAACTTTATACTTATATACTGTAAATAATAATTACTTTAATATTTAATTTTTATTCATCTACAGCTGGTAGATGTCCACTCCTGGATATGGGTGTCCCCCAATAATGGGGAGTGTGGGTCATCTCCCACCATGCTCGCTCAATGCGAATTGGTGAGGAGCTTTCTAGCTCCTCACCAGGCTCAACGACCTCTCCAGCACAGCACCAACAAGGCTCTCCTCGTTTGTTGAATAGCAGGGTGCACGATGAACAATAAATGTTGGTTTGGGTCCCGTGAAGTGAGTTAACTGTCGACTATGTACATAATGCAGAAAATAAACGCAACTCACGTGGTCTCCAATCGAAGATATCTCTACTCCATTGGTAGTCCGATTTTTGTTGTATGTGGTTTATCTATTACCTCTTCAATTCTTGATCCTCTGATCTACTAATCGATGGTCTTATTTAATCACTAATATAAATGAATTAACGGCCTCCTAGATCTTTCCTTTTTGATGATATAGAGGATTGAATACAACCTCGATAGCTGATTGTGCAAATTTAAACTTCTTTATGAGGCTGGGTGATACTGCTGTCAGTTGCTTCGTCGAATAAAAAAAAAATTGTGAATATATTCTTTGACTATTTGGGCAGGGCGTTGATGGGTCGCGTGACACGAGGGTACAGCACGCACGCTGTCAAATGATAACTCCACGTCTATCAATTTCCAGAAGAATGGAACACTGCGGAATGCTTAAACTTTATTATGGCCTTCGTAGATAAGCTCGAACAATAAAATTAGTCACAAAGGCATTGAACGGTAAACATTAAAAATGACCATTACACGGAAAAATTATACAGTACAAATAACTAAACACACACACCAACACATATATATATTTATTGTATATAACAGTAATTTCATATAAACTCTAAGTATAGTAAACTACAACAATGTCATTCAAGTAATTTATAAGAGAAATAATAAGTGTTTATTGTTTATTAAGTTCTGTTACGTTAAGAATTAAGTTACAAAGTTGTATCTTATATAACATAAACATTTACTCATGATTTAACTTTTCACTAACCCACCAAACTACATCGGGCTAATAGGGTAGGAAATGGCTCAAATTTACACATTATTGGAGAAGGCCTATGTCCAGCATTGGACGTACATCGGTTAGTGATGAATCATGTTAATTTAGGGTTATGATTAATACTTATATATTACTAGTGGTGGTGAAACGAGTATTGGCGAACATATTTTTGATTTTTAATAAGGTTTATTTTTAATTGCACAAAGCTACAAAACTAGCTAAATTTAAAGTGATGGTAAGTAATACTCCTATAAGAACGCGGTTCTAGTTAGTATGATATACACAGCACCACATTGCGCTTCTAGTCTTGAGACGACAGGTATTAAGTCTTGTTACCCCAGTAATTTCACTAGCATACAGCACCTTTCAAACCGGAACACAGTAATGTTTGTACTATTGTTTGAAGCTGGTAATAGGAGCTGCGGTACTACTCACCCAGATAGTCTCCGCCAACAGAGACTCACCACTATTCTTCTTCTTAAAGTGCCTCTCCATTACTGAAGGTTGGCTGTCAGGTTGGAGAATTACCGCTATTAATAGACTTTAATAAACAAAGCAGCATCTACTTTTTTTAAAACATTAAACTGTTCATTAGTACGCGGATCCAAACCCGTAATACGTACAAGGCGATACGGCAGCATCATCTTTATTAATGGGTACAAATTAAGCCTTGTTTCAAGCGGAACCCGTACAATTTTTCTAATTCAACTCGCAAATTAAATACAACGAATTCTACTTAAGATGCGCGGTAAAGGATTAAAGGAGAAAAAAAAACGAAGAGACCAGAACGTTCACCTTAAAGTAAGTGATATGCCCGCGTATAAGAATATGGCTCTAGTTAGTATGAGTATAGAGTTAGTACGAGTATAGTAGTACAATTCACCACATTGTGCTATCGTCTTGACCCATTAGTTTAAGTCTCGTCACTCCAGTAATTTTACTAGCTTACAGCAACCTTCAAACCGGAACATAGTAATGTTTAGTAATTTTTGTCGATAGCAACAGGAGCTGCAGTCGTTTCGAGAGACTGTCTCCTACATTAGACATCTACTAATGTTTTTACAAAGGAAACTAAGTTTCTTTAAAAAATTTAAAGTAGAAAAAAAATCAGGAAAGATGGACCCCTTTTATAGAGGAATTAAGAAGCAGGATACCCTACGTCTCTTCTAGGGGAGAAGTTCAGGTTATGACGGATTTCCATTACCAAACCTGATCAGTGGGATCTTCGAAAGAAGCTCTAGTATTCGTCTTTACTTAGGCTGATTGAAATGGTTGTTTGTATTCAATATTACTGGTAACACCGCAACTCCTATTGTAGTTAACAAATAGTACTGTGCTAACATTACTGTGTTCCGGTTTTTTTTTTGCAGCTTCACGATTTGATACATGGGTTAAAGCACATGTTAGTGTTAACAGCACATAAGTAGAAAAATTCATTAGTGCAGGCGGGACTATTTTCTGGTTTGAAGAGTCTCTATGCTAATGAAATTACTGTGGTAACGAGACATAACTTCTAGTGTCTTATAGGGACGAGCAAAAATTGGTACTGTGTATACCATCCAACCCAGCGCCACGTTGTTATGTGCAAGCGTATTACTTACCATCGGGTGAACGCCTTACTCGCTGCCCCGAAGAATGTAAAAAAGTATTACGTTTTATATATATATGTGTGAATATTTAAACAAGTATATGTTGAAGGATGTATAATGTATATAAAAATATTATATATCCTTTATTTAAGCGTAAGCTCTGAGGGTACTTTTTATCTACGAATAACACTACTGGTACTTGACATATTTCGTTATTGATTCGAATCCATACCTTTTTTTACCTCTCTTCTATGTATATTTACATTTATGTAAGTATATATGTTTATTTATATGTATGTGTATTTGTATTGTATAGAATATATATAATGCTAATGTACTTTATTTTTTTTAACGATAATGTGTGCAAACAGTACATGTAATGTGATTACTGAAGCTCGTGGACAGTTGCAACACCCGCGGCTGTGCTGCTGACCTTAAAGGAGGAGGAGAAGGAATCTATAAATTTGTATTTACAATATTATCAATTTTGGTCTTTTTTGCGCTTATTAATAATTTCTTTTTTTATTCTTTTCACATCCTGAAAGTTTGACTGGAAGCGAATGCCTTGTAGGAGTATGTCCACCTTTTGTTTACTCAGTCTCTCTTATACATACGTTTTTTCTCTTGTTTTGTTAGTGCAAATGAAATCTAAATAAATAGATAATTTTTTATATATATTTTCCTATATATGATTGTGGTATACAAAGACAATTAATCATTGTATACAAACTATCTCTTAATTTTGTGCTATAATAATTACTTTGTCGCGAACAGTGAGTGTAGCTGATGCAGCTGACAGGTGGTGCGCTCCATAATTGCAGCGGAGTGGAGGGGAACAACGGGTTCAAAGCCCTCTGCGACCCAATGGAAAAGCTATATATCATATAGCTTAAGTACCTACATGAAAGAAATATATAAAAACAATTATTAATAATTAGATAAAAGAAAATGAGTTTGTTTTATTACTACTACACCTGACAACCAACCTATAGTTTCAGTTTAAATATTTTATTGTTTGTAATATTTTTTTTGCTTATTTACATGTAAGTAATAAGAGACTTGCTTAATATGTGTTTTGGATTTACCAAAACTATAGAGCCTTTTTTAGGTCACATTGAAAATCAGGGTTATAGTCTTAATAGGTTACATTACTTGCGTAGGTTCCCCTCCCATTTTTTTACTTTTAGTTTCTGTTGTTTGTCTTTTTCATGTCTTTATGAGAATAATTATTTTATAATTTCTTATTTTAAAAACATTTTTAAAGTCATGGTAAATATAAGTACTGCTTACTTAAGAGAAAATCTATAAGACTTAAGAATTCATCAGTAATTATTTTTATCAAATAACATATTTTGTTAGCAAACTACTTCAAAATATAGTTTATGTTATATAAAATGTATACAATAACACGATATATAAAACTTTATGGCTATTTAAAAAACCTTTACTTCCAAGTGCTTTAAATTTAAGTCAATATCTCTAAGAAAATTACTCTATCAAATTAACCCAAATTTAGATTTTGAGCTGCTCTTGAAATAGACGTTGTGTTTAAGAAATAGTTTCTCAAAACCGAAAATGAAAACTTAAAAAAAGTTTCAATGTGCTTGCTGTTCATCATCTAAAATGTATCCAGCGGTTTCAAGAATTGGAACAATGCCTTTTCACTTACTCCATGTGTCCCCCGGGGCGGCTCTTACATTTGAATTCGTTTAAGAAGGTTTTAAGCTTCCGTTTTAATGAAACTCCGTTTCAATTTTAATGAAAAAGCAACAAAGTACGAGGCGATGTTTTAAATTCATTATCATTTCCATGTTCTTAAAGTTTAAATTGTATGAAACGTTATATTTATTAATATCTAACTTCATTTTAATAGTATTAATCTAATGACGGGCTTTGGGGTGTGAGACACACAACAACCCAAGCCAACCTCACCAGCTTGTGGTTCTAATCAAAGAACGAGGATCTTCTTGGGCCAGCATGGTGGGAGATGGCCCAAATCCCTCCGCTATTTGGGTATGCCTATATCCAGCAATATTCTTCTATGTGACAATAATAAATCTAATAAGTTCAATAATTGAAAATTTGTATTTATTTATAAAATTTAGAAGACTTCGTGTATAAGACAAGATGAAATTAAGTAATAAAATACGTAGTCAAGTATAATAATGTCAATGAAACTAGACAGCTTTGGAAACCAGGACATAGTATATTAAATGTTAAAAAAATATTTTATAATAGCATTTTATTAGCCGAAAATTGGGCTAAGTTGCGTTGCTTGAGAAAGTCCTATATTCAGCAGTGGTCTGCCGCAAACTGTTGATGATGAATAGCAATTCAATGAAATAGGATAAAGTAATAAAAATCTTACTGTTTTCTTTATTTTTTTTTTTGCGAAATTCTGTATAAAATATAGGACAGAAGTTACGAAAGCAAGTACATTAGAAATTATTTTTGAAATGAAAACAAAAATGTTACACATACAAGAAAAGACCGCGGGGAACAAGCCGTGACTCTGAATTAATTATTTTATACATGAATTTTGCTCGTTAACGAATACTTAGAATGAAATAAAAGAAAAAAAAATTACATGTAAGAATAAAATAGAGCAAATGCCGTTTTTTTTAAAAAGTACATACATATTTAAATGTTACTTAAGATTAAAGCTTTAAACATTGATAACTAAAGTTGAAATAACCTATCATTATTTATTGTATACATATCTAGTCATTTTAATAGGATTTTCTACTTGTACTTACGCTTTACTTGTACTTACACGAAAGATATTTTAGAAAAATCCAAAGTAGTTTTAAGATCTTAGTTTCAATGATCAGATCATGTCTTTAACATTTATTTTTGGGCTTTACCCTAATATTATTGTTCAGGGCTATTTTATCCTATTATTTACAACATTCAATACTAAAGCTATCTCATTATATGCTAGCACAAAACTTTTTTACATACTATATATATCATATTTACTTTGGTTATTTAGAATGTATCTTTAGATAATATTTCATAAACTAATTTCTTCATCTTCATTAACAGCTTGCGGCAGTCTACTGCTGGACATAGGCCTCTCCCAAGGAACGCCACTTAGCCCTATCTTCAGCTACACGCATCCAGTTGCTGCTAGTCTTTATATATTTATGACTTCGTGTACGTTAAGGAGGTATAAGAGATACCATACAACATCTCATAGGACCCGAGTCAACTTCATCTGCTCGTGGTGCAACCTGCATTCGACAAGGACCTGCCGCTTTCAAAGGAGGCTAATGTCCAGAAGTGAATAACTATCAACTGATGGATTGAAGTGTAAAGCATCTGTTTCTTGCTAAAATCCAAACCTTAATTTCCTATGAATGGGACACTCAGCAACTGAAGAACTAGTTATAACTTACATTTCACACTATAACTTCTACATTATCATTAACAGCAGTCCACAATAAACCTCATCCAAAGATAATGTTTTTAAGATGTTTATATTTTGTATATAGATCCAGGTGAAATAAGGGTATTAAAGTATTTATCATAGTATACATCGTTCCGTTTTATGGCAGAGCTGCTATTAATATTTGTCTTTCCAAAATACTGTATAGTCCTATGATACCAACTTACGTGACCCGTCCCGGCTGTTTCGAAGTCAATTATTCACTTGGAACTTGACCTTATGTTTATCAGTATGATTAATGCGATCACTTCGCTTTCTAATGTGCTATGGAAGTCGTGATAGCCTAGTGGTTTGAAGTTCACTCCGTAGGTACCAGGTTCAAATCCGGCAAGCACCAATGAATTTTTCAATTTATATGCAGTTAGTTACAACTAATGTTACCTTCTTTAAGCCATGTATCAAATTGAGTGACTATAAAAATTGTGTGTGGTAGGGATAAGAATTCGACCTAAATCTAGACTTGTATTTAGTTTACTATCTATGAAATAATTTGAAACACTATATTTGTTATATTAATAAATAACATTTTTCTATTACATTTAAAATTATAATTAATACTAGTTATTTAGTGACAGAATCTGGTAACCCTGTCTGCTGTCATAAAAACGGTCTTGTTGCTGAGCTTTATCGTGTTTAGATAAAGAGATATGTCTAATGTTTTGAATGAAAGTGTCACGTTGATAAATATGATCCTCTAATTCTGATAAAATACAAAAGATTCATTGTGACACTTCAAGTCGATTGTCTGCATCGTCTTGATTTATACCTTAACTATATTACATAATTTTAAGCGATGAGGCTAGGAAGACACTCCTGATGGTAAGTGATACGCTTGCTCATAACAATGTGGGGCTGATTAGGATTGTACGTATACGATGCTCTCTGACTGTCAACTGAATACCTCCAACAAGTTTTTACAGTCTGCTGAACAGCCTCTAATTAATTAAGATCTCCCCCACAGCAACACAAGGAAGTGCCTAGGATCGTTCCACTATTTATTTATTTATTTTATTCGTCGTGGCGACAAGAGGAGCAAATCATTCACCTGATGGTAAGCGATATACTCATACTTGTCGCTTTGAGACGTATGATGTTAAGCCTCGTTACCCCAGTAATTTCACTAACATACAACAACCTTTTATCAGAACATAGTAGTGTTTGTACATTACTACTTATGGGCAGGAATAGAATATGCAGTTTTTGTTTGATTTATTTCTATAAACTTCTCTCATTTGTTATTATAGATATGAAATCTTCGATAGGAGCCGTCTTAAGTAACACTTGTTAATCACATACCAGAGTAAGAAAGCCTTCAAGTTAATCATGGGATCTTAAGCTCCGGAGCAAAATAATGTAGAAGAAGAATGAAACACTTGCGTACACGTCAGCAGGTAGTGCGCTTATGCGGTTTCATCGCGTGCAGGATATTCCTCAATGAATCTGGTGTACTAGTGCTAAAAAAAAAATCGCATTCTCACGCGTATAGGAACATTATGTCAAGTATTACAAGTCAATGATTCGGAGGAAAAAAATTAAAACAAAGTCCCTTATCTAAAGCTTACCAATAAGAAACTTTTATATCACTGAAGTATCTCATTAGAAATATTCATTGGAACTTTTCAAACAAAACCTTACTAAACCGGAAGTTATATATAGCTTATAAACATCATTTTATATGTAATATATTTGAGATTTATACTATAAATACATATTACAAGTTAGATTCATTTAAATAGAAGAAACTTGCCCTTCTCGGTAAGAAATTAGAAACAAAAAATTTTGTTGCTTCTGTTAATAACAATTTAGATTTTTTTTATATCTAAATTATACTATCCTTGTCATTTTGGTGTCAAAATGATATATATTTTTACATTGACTATAATAATTATAAATTTTGACAATATTTCTAGCGTTAATTTAAATATTTAGTTTCCTATGTATCAAATATTTTGCAGTAACCATAGTCAAGTGGGAATGAGCTGTAGTCCTAACTTCATAGTTATCTAAGTTAATATTGTGAATAGACTGTAAATGTAAAGCTACCATGAGTTAGCATTTTTAAAAAGGAAGTTTAAATTCTTCAAAGATATTTTGTTAATAAAAAAGCGCTAATTAAACAACAAAGTGCCCGCGGACGTAAACAGATGGTAGAGCTCCTTAATAACGGGAGTGATTTATTACACGTGAATAATCGCGTTTCATCTTACACTGAAATCCGGTCGCCTCTAGAGGGCATGTTATTCAATTTACACGCAAACGTGAATTATGGAGACACCTGTAAAGTTGAAACAACCCTATACTTAAGCATACGTTCATTATCTAATGAACAATACACCAGCTCGTATTATCAAATATAAAAATACGTTTGAATTGATATAACCATGGAATGAAACGAGACCTTCTATGATTTATATTCAATAAAAACTTTTTCTTGCAAATATTACGAGCGCCGGAACAATGTCCATAGGCTCGCATACAAAAACTTTAACGCCACTAAAGAACTTTATGAATTATAATAAAAGCTTCATATCGGAAAAACCGTCACGCATACCCAATAAAACTCGCAACATAAACACCGTTTTTATTGTCCAGCGGTAAAATACACAAATCGCCAAAAAATCTATGCATTGCTTGAGCAATAAAATATAAGGATGGAAAGCTAATAAAGAAAACGCTATATTAGGTTCTGAAAATAAGGGCTGCGCCACAAATGTAGTACGTTCCGGCTGACTTTTATAGGTCATAAAATGGGATAATGTGTCGGAGTAAGCGTATTTCGGAATGGTACAAATTTAGACCGGAGGCGCCGGGTATTGCTGTGTACCGATACGGGTCATTACAAGCTTAAGGCTAGATGTACATGACTATACAATAGAATGACTCTTTAATAAATATATTTTATATTGAACACAAAAAAATATCTGTACCTCTATTTAACATAACCCAAACTCCATATCAAAAGCAAGATTCATCTCTTAATTAAAATGTTTAGTTTGAAAGGCGGTCGAATATAGAATATGTATTTAAACGAATCCTGGTTCGATCTCCACTAAGTTTGGTAAGAGACAATATCTTGGAGGAACAGACTTTTTGGGTTATTAGTAAATCATTTGTCCATCATTTACCCTGCTCTTCCTGCATAGGTTCCGAAAAGTTCACCCTTTTTAAAGACCTATGCGAGGGAGCAGGGACCTGTCTCCAGTAGTTAACTTTAGTACTATCATTATTATCAGTTACAGTCAACCTATTAAACATTTAAAAAATATTTTGTGCTAGTGTTAAGTTAGACTAGGCAGAAAAGAGAAATATAATCAAGTAATCTACTCTAATGAAGTTAGACAGTTTACGTTTTATTCATATTCTCATTATTCATATTCTCATTATTCATGTAACTTATTAACAAATTTTCAACATATTCAGTGCATAATTAATGAAGCTGGGTATTATAAACATGTGCGTCGTATACAAAATAAAATAAGTAGCACTATTTTAATTTGTATCGCTGCAGTAGACGATGGTACCCAACAGAACAATTTACACAACCATATAAATTTCGACAAATAGCTTGTGATGTGTGAAGTAAACAGTTTGACATCGCAAGTACTTACGAATTGAAAGACAAATTTATGACCCCTTCAAGTCTTCGGGTACAGGGAATCGATTGCTGCAATTAAATTTATTGCTATCAATGCTTCAATCTCAGAGCGACGATAATTTTAGTGTGTTTTATTGGCCAATTGCATCTAATATACTGACTTTATGATTTTTAAACATATCCGGGATTTCCGTTAATCACAACAACAAAACACACATATTATGGTAGGTTCCTATTAGTCTCAGGCTGTCAAGAATGGGACTAAGGTCTAAGGACGAAGATCATAATTAATTACACATACATAATTCCTTCGGTATTTATAGTACAGTCTTTTAAAACTAATTAGAGTATTTTTTTTAATTATTTGCGGAGACAGGCATAACTGTATGTTTAGCCCTCTAGTTTCGTGCAATCAGGAATAGGACTAAGATAAGCCCAGCTTGTTGTAGAGAGCGATTAAAAGGGTTTTTCGGGTCTTTGAGTTTGAGGGTGGGGGCCTTCGCTGTCCATTGAGTGAGTGAGGAAGTGGACTCGAATTTAGTCAATGCACACTGTTGGTGCTGGGGAGAGTAACAGCTTTCCGTGTGATGTGCTTAGTAGCAGTGCAGGAACGCACCGGTGATTTCCGTAGGAGATTACGGGGTCTTCCTCAATGCAACAAAAAAAACTACCGAGGGGGTTTTACAGGGTGGTATACATCACACATAACTCTGACTTCATCACCCCCGAACCAAAGTATCTTTAGAAGATTTTCCTCGCGACAAAAAAAGATCTCCGTTACCGGACACCATCTACGTAGGTACCACCGATGCTCCTATTGCAGCCGAATATTAATGTGTAAACATTACTGGTTTCTGATTTAAAGGGTGATGTATTCTAGTGAATCTACTGGGGTAATCAGACTTAACTAGTCTCAAAGCGATAAGTGCAAAATGGTGCTGTGTACATTTTAACCAGCGCCACGTTATGTAACCTTCAGAAACAGTTAAAAATATAGTAATAAGCTCATTGATTTCTGAAAATGTTTAACTAGATTTTAGTTATGAAATAAAATCTGAATAACATGATTACCTCCTTAAACGTCGTGTTTTTTATATTCCGTTATGCAAAATAAATACATGTTTTGCAAGAAGGTTTTTTTTTTTTTTTTACTTATGTATAGGTTAATGATTGTCCACGCTCCCACCTGGTGTTAAGTGAAGATGTGAGGGAT
>DWLS01004297.1:0-14211 GCA_018246255.1 Pachliopta kotzebuea | reverse complement strand
TTGTTACTGTTATCAAATATTTAAAGTTTATATTTACAAATGACGAAGTATTGTATAATTGTATATAAATGTTAGTCGTAACGTGGTTTTACTTAACAAAGAAGATTAAACTGGGTAAGCTGAATTAAGAGAAAATTCGTCGCACAGTAACGGATATTCTCTTGTGGATCGAAACTTCTAACATAATTTTTACATTTTCTTCGTACTTTTTATTCTTTCATTTATTGGTACTTTTCTACCTTAACTGTGTCTTAAATCTCTCTTTTCATCTAACCACTTTTTCCCGTAAATTTGTATTCATTGTAACGTCCATAAGCGAATTGTTTTCTAATAGCATAAACTGAAGGAAATATATTTTTTAAATTCATCAGGAAATTGACATTGACTTTGATACTGAAAATTTACTCGTATGTAAAATAAGACTTATTTTTTAGATTTTCAATTAATCTTTTAATTATTTTTGTATATGTGTCATCACTGTATTAAATTTGCAATGACTTGAGTTATCGAAGGCATCACAAATACATAAACAAAACAATCATTTACTTATATTACTATTAAAGGCAAGGCGAGAAAAACGAACCGTATAAACATTTTTTGTACACGATACATATTTTTATAAAAAAAAAACTATAAATAGTCGTAACTATTGTTATGATTAAGAACGAATCAAATTCAACACAAAACCTACCCGTCTTTTCGAAGATTACTCAGAATAAACTGCTAGGCAGACGAAGATTAGTAAAATTATCGTAATCATAATTATCCATATCCATTAAGTATAAAAGATATTTTAACATTACCAACAGCCACCATAGGTTTGTGTTTTAATTTTGATAATTTGAACTATCACATTCGTCTGTAACATAAATTCGGAATATTTTTAATTGCGAATAAATCTCAAAGCGTAACGTGAATTGAATTTGAGTATCGGTTTTAGTTAATTGAAATTTATCTAACAATTAATCGAAACGTTGAAACGAAATGATTTATTGCCTTAATTAATATCTATCTGTTTGTGATTTTCTTATATTTTCATTCAAAAAGCCAAAATAATGTTATTATTAATGAAAAAGATAAGTTTTTTTTATTTATCCAAATATCGACCTTGAAAAAAAAATATTTCTGTATATTGAGAAATTAAACTAAACATAGAAATATTATGAGTTATTTTATCTAGAAATTTTTCATTTCAGGAAAAAATCTTTGGTGAAAGCAAATCTATTGATATTTTGATTGAATCCATATTAATTTTTAAACTAATAGAATTAAGTATTATTTTTGGCAGCGCTGGAGTTTATTAAAGTCGTACATATTCGTAGACAAATTGAAAATTCTAAATTACGGGCATACATTACAATATTTACAATAAATTTCTGAATTACTAATATATTTTTTAATTGTGAAACTGTAATCGTAATTCGAACCTTAACTTAATTTTTTTCTAAGTGTTACTAAAACCATGATAAAACGTTATTAGGAGGATAAAATTCAATAAAAGCTGCGAGATATCAACACAAAATAAACCTAGAACTCAAGAACACCAAAAATAAATTAACAAACTTTCCGTAATATTGTCCATATAAAAAAATACCTAGCAATCTTAGTGTCATATTACACAACCCTAGTCCGGACAATGAAAGCTCGAACGATTAGTCTCGTCGGTGACAATGCGCTAAAGCTGAGAAATTTATTTAGCTTTCAGATACAATACGCCGACGTCAGAGATAAATTGTAATAGAAATAAAAAACCGATAGAGCCTTTGACCCGATATTTAAAATGTTTTTGAAGCTTTTATAGATAGGTAGTCTAAAATCAAAAGATAGCAGGGACATCTATTTTAAGTTTTAATTAAATCTTAAAAAGTTTTATTATGGAAAATGATCTTTACATTTGAGGCCTACATAGTGACAATTCAACACCAAAAATTCCCGTAATTTCTAATACGTTAAAACATCTAGACCAGCAAATTTTTTACGGACTTATTAATGAGAGTATAATAGTCAACTTACTGTCGATTCTTATTCTATCTCTCAACTAGACTCTCAACTGGTTGTTTGTTTTATTCTGCGGTAATATTTTTTTTAGCACAAGCGGAGAAACTTAGTTTCGCTTGTTTTACAAAATACAGTATTCGTTGTAGCATGAAAATAATTGAATTTGAAAAGAGAGCCGCTGAGTTGATATTTTTGTATATTTTTTTAGTAAAGATTATGCGCGCATTTAAATTTGATTACTCAAACGATAAAATTTATGTTACAATATTATTATCCTCTACTAATTGAAATAAAGGCGATAAAAAGATTAGAGGAAAATAGACATGTAAAATATAACACAGGATTACATAAACCATTACGTAAAAATTTCGGAGACTATCTATACGTCGTTTTGCCAGCATATATTACTTTACCTCCGTATATTAATGTCTGTAAAATAAATTGTTTTGGATTGATACTTTATATTTGATACCCGGTAGCGCTTTCTGGTAGCGAATTATAAGAATCGTCAGAAATATATTTTATTATAATATAAACAGCGCACCAAAAGTTCCTTTCTATTACTGGGACGGAGCCGCCATTTATATACCACACTGGTCAAGTGCGAATTGGAGTAAATCAAATGTTCACGGAAGCAAGAACGACTTCTTGGAATATGTTGATTTTCTCTCGATGATTTACTTCCCCTTTTTTATTTTTCATGTCAACAAAATTTTAAATAAATAAAATTAATATCCAAACACTGTAGAGATTTCTTTTTCTATTTTAAGAAGATTTGTTAAAATATTTGAAATTAACAATATGCTGAATTAATGTACGAATTGATTTAAAAAAATTCTAAGTTTTGATAAGGTAATATAAATTTCTAAACACGCAGCTAGAAATTTCTGTTCACATATGCATTATGTATTCATGTAGTAACATATCGCAGGATATTTGGAAGTCGTAAAATATGAAATATTACGTCTTGCAAGATACCGCATGAGTGAGCTACCACTGCATCGCCTACTAATGCCGTCAAACCTTGATTTCATAAACATATTAACTGTGTAATTTTAATGGATTTTTCAACAAATTCAAAAAAACAATTGCAGTCACTGGCATCACGGCACTTCTTGTATCGGTTTATAATTTGAATAAGCAATTAAACAAATACATTGTATATACTTCGTTGTAAGCAATACTCCTATCTATAACTATCAATATGAACTCGTTAGAATGTTTACATTGTATCAGATTGCTCTCGTCGCCCTTACATGTTAATTCTCGTTACTCCAGTAATTTATCGAGCAAATGTTTGCACACTGCTGTTTGTAATACACAAGCAATATATGTAAATTTGAATAGTTATATATATAGTGAACTCCCACTAAATGCATGCTAACACAAAGAAGACCCTTAAAAAATTTGGACAACTAAGAACATTAATTGCATTAATAATTTTCATCAACTTTTAAATCCCTGTCATACCGAAAACGTTGACTAATATTAAATGAAACATTATTCGTTGATTATGATTATTACAAAAGAAATTTTTATTGGGCCGCAGGGATAACTAAGTATTAAGTAAAGAGAGGTCGTACAATAAATACGTTTTTATATATAATATTTATATGAAACTCAGCGTCGTTATTACTTATTCATATATTTAAAGGTTAAGCTTAAAATAAAACTTGGAACGAATGATATATATATTGAACAAAAAATGTGATCAGTACATTTTTAAACCACTTAGCGGGACTAACAAAACTTGATGTCACGGCTCACGCTTACTCATAACAAAATAGCGCTAGTCAAAATGTTCACAGCGTAATGTGGTACACATTGCGCTCGGTGCTTTAACGTAAAGTGTAAATCTTGTTACAATTCTCTAAGCACAGCGTCCTTCGAATACTATGTCTATATTACTGTGTCTATATTACTGTGATGAAGCAGAATCAGGCGCTATAATGAAATACCTTAGAATTTTACGATCTTACAAAGCCCTTCCAACCGGAACACAGTAATGACTACACACTACGGTTTGCTGGCAGAAAAAGAAGCTGCGGTGGTACCAATGATATCAGTAGTTCTCAAATTTCAATAAATCATCTCAAGTGTAACAATAATAACAGTAATTCTAGAATTAATATGTTGAACAGATAATAGGAATAGAGTTACGTAAACCTATTTTCGCAAGAACGGAGCAATAAACATCCGTTGAGATTCCAAGAAATTCTTATTCGCTTTAATAAAATGAAATCGAACAAAATACACGTGTTTTCTAATAGGTAAATAAAACTGTAACATTTTTTATTACATATTATCATGTGAATAAATTAAAAAGCTTGCCTAGTTAACGACAAAACTTTAAGTTCTTAATTAAATAGGCTTTGCGCTGCTACCTATATACAGCATTGACAAGAGGTACAGTGGAATTTTGTTTTAAATCAAAATATAAAAAATCTTTTCAACTTTCATGTACGCCTGTAATCACTAAAATTCCTGTTAGCAAACTTGTAAGGGGTTCTCTTACCAGTTTTCTGACCAGAACATTTTACTGATGGTAGATCCCTGGCTGCTGGTAGGTCTCTCTTACCGAAAACCGTGTAGTAAACTGTGAAATAAGAGAACACATAAAAGATAGGTACCAAAACGGATCTTATTTCTACTGCCCAATAAAAATGTGCAACTATGTTCCAGTTTGAATGATGCTCTATGCTAGTGAAATTACAGGTTAACGAGACTCAAGACATAAGGTCCAAGGGGACGAGTGCAATGTGGTGCTTGTGTATGCCATCTTATCTAATGCCACGTCGTTATGCACAAGCGTATCGCTTACCATCAGGTGAACTCCTTGCTCGTCTCGTTGATTAGACGAATAAAAAAAAGCAATATTTTCTACCCTTAATAAAGAAATGCTAATGATTATTTTCACATTGTACAATCACTTATTATTGTCATCATCATCTTCCCAATACAAAATAAAATCATAGACAGAAAGAGCTCTGCGCACTCTAGCAGGCCCTAGCTGCTTTAACGTGATTTATTTACAAATTTACTTTTTCCTGTGGAAAATTACTTTGTGCACCCCCCCCCCTCCCCACCGCCTCTTTAATTTTTCCCAGATAGTTTTCCTTTTTGACGTCCCTCTTCATGCCTGAAGGTTTTCCATTATCATTGAAAATAGTCGGGTCCCAAAACAGGCCGTTAATCTAGTGAAATGGTTCAGTTTTTTAAATTCCAAACCGTTTTATTTGATCCGTTAAAAAACCAAAGTATATTCGGAAATGTTTTTCAAATGTATTTGAAAAACATTCAGGTTGTAAACGGATTTGAACCCAAAAGTTGTATGTAAAATGTTTATAAAAACGCAGTACTTTTAAGATTTTAATTATTATAAACATATGGAGACATTTGATTAAGTTAAATACTTCTAGCTACGAATATAACAATGATAAGACAAAGCTCTCTGTTCTTTAAGTTTATAACGACGGCAAGGATCATTAAACGCTACATCTGTTTCAAAATTCTTAGGTTATGTTCCTTCCTTTGTTATCCGTCACTGTTATCTTTCATTGTAAAGTAATGCATTTTTTAGTATTGTATGAAGTTACTTATAACATTTATCAAAATATCTTGGTCATATTATTGTAAAGCAATTCTTTAATCATATGTTATTTATTTTTTGTAAATGATCTTAAAAACTATTGGGTAAACAGTACATGAAATATACAGAGCAGTATATAATTTTTTAATTTTCTGCAAACTAACGAACGAAAGAAATGAAAAACTTATTTAAGACTAATTCCTCCTAAACCGAGTTGACGTTATACTGCTCGTATATATTTGTTAAGTTTATTTTATTATTATAGTTATTACCAACCCGCAGTAGTTGTCAGACTGGCTAACGTAACGGGTCCCAGTAGTGGGATCACTAAGAATGCTTAGCTGCCCTATGTAAACATTTTCACTCGTATTTTACAGCTTATTGGCATTAAAGAAAATTTAAAGCTGTTCTCACTAATGTAAAATAATTTCACTATTTTATGTTTTTTCGTACTCAATAATAAATATTTTTATTAACAAAAGTAGCCTATGGTATGCTACAAATCTACAACTAATTAATAAAACTCCTCCCAAGTCAATTTGAGAATTATTGAAAGATAGCCAGGCTAATATTGTATAATTTCTGTATTTGTTTAATTTCTCACCTATTATGTAAACAACAAAATACATTAAATCTGAACTTGACAATATAATTTAATGGTTTTTTAACTGTATTCTCTGAATTATTACATTAAAATAACTTACAAACAGCAAATAGACCTTTTATTTAAATCCTTTGTGAGAAATCTCTGATGAAACTGATTTGAAATAACTACATTAACTATACACATTTTCGTTTGGTAACACCTTATTAAGCAACTTTAAATACTTGAGATATGTATTTCCGTGATGTGAGTAGTATCGAAAATACATACCTCAATTACTTAAAGTGCTAGGGATTTGAGAAAAGTATCGCCATCCTAATTTCCAGACCACTTATGTGGAGACGGAATCGAACCAGATTTCTCCTTACTGCAAGGCAAAAAATGCGCCACGGTACATGAAGAATTCACATAAGATCGCACTTTTCTGTTTCGAAGTTTGTTTGATATACTGAATGGGCATAAATTGTAGAAAGATTAGTACGGAGCGCGGAATGAAATATAAGTACACACAATCTGTGCAAATCCCGGGGCATAAATATGTGTGCATGAATCACTTAGCTTCACGTTAAGCGTGCACTCGTTTGTTATCCTTGTTCTACAAAATATTTCATATTCGTTGTAATCGTTTCTACATTTTTTTTTTTCGCAGCTGTTAGTCGGACGCAATAGTATTAATAATCTTACGGAAAGGTACAATAATATTTATAGTGCATGTGAGGCGTATTCACTGCCATTATTACTCAGCCGTTTCCCCGTAGTATCGATACTGTATGCCTTGCGGTTCTATCGATGCATCAACGATGCAATGACATTTACTCACGAAAAGTAAGCAGAGTGACGGACCATTATCAATTCTATCTCATATTCTCGCATCTCCGCTATGTAACACCATAAGTATTGAAAAGCTGTAAAAACCGAAAATTTTTACAGCATCTAAACATACGGAGAAAGACTAAGCCAAATTGACCGCAAGACCGCCTTTCATATAAATATTTAACTTCATTATACGCTATCAGGTACCAGCTATTTAGTTCCATTGCGAAACTATTTCCACAAGGAACGTTTCAAGATCCCAGACATCATGCTAATTTTTTTTTAGTTATAAACGATTCTTGTAAAGCTTTAGATGATAAATAGTTATTTCTTACCTAGAACTTTAATCTTTTCTTATCGTTTATCAGTTATCGATGAGTAAAAAGCAGTCTAAAAAACATAGCAGCTGAAATGACGGTATTAAACTAAATTTCGTTTATAAACATTTAGAATAAAGTAAATTAGCTTTATTATTCCGTTTGTTCAGAAAGAACGAAATTGAAGCCACAGTCGTTAACTAATTAAGAAAAACAGGCCGGTTTTAATAATTAAGCCTTCATTTTCAGTATTGCATTTTCACAATATATTGTTTGTCTTTAAAGTTTACAAAACTTTTTAAAAGTTTTCTTCTTCATTATATACGTCGATATGATCTACTTATTGAATTAATTGTTTCATAATAAAGAACGTGGATCAAAATTGAAAACAAAAAATTTTTAACTTCTGTCTTAAATCATATGGATTAAAAAATAAACATGAGATATAAATTGTATTTGGTTTAAAATATTATTTTCGGTATACATTTAATTCTATCTGATATATAATTTCAGATTAAATAAAAACTACAAATAAATACTACACGATTGTAAAAAGTATTATGTATATTCCATTTGCATTTATTACATTATATACAATGACAAATATTTTTCAAATTGTAAGTTAAAACAGTATTATTTATAGCAGACATTTTTAAAACTGACTTGATTATAATTATTGCTTACATATATTCTTTTCAATACTACAATAAATATCGACAACCACAAAATAAGTTTTGATTAAAAAAATTCGCGGTATTAGCTAATCTTACACATTTAGGCGCTAAAAAACGTTTACTTCCAAAATGTCATTATAGTATAGGCTATGAAAGTATTGTTCACAAGAAGTTACCTAAACATGCAAGTTCATTAACAATAATATATCATGTCTTGCTTTTTATGTGTTTTAGTCCAACTACTCCCTTTGTGAGAACCTCATCGCTCAACAAAATTTCATTAATATTTTATGTGCAATTTGATGTACATACTGTCTGACTGAAAATTATTTCACAAAAACAATTCTCATTTCATATCCTTTTTTCAATGTAGATGTAACAGTTTTTTGTAAGAAACCTATAATTTTTTCAAACTCATTTTTATCTCTGAATTTTAGGATACAAGATCACATTTATTTAAAAACGCCGTGTAGAGTTGTTGTTGAAAAAATAGTGTTCTGTACTTAAAACCATAGTTTAAAAAATATTAGATAAAATAAAGCCGAACATTCGTCGCGTCCATTCGTTTCTATTTCATCAGTTACAAAAAACTATATATATATAGACCCTATATATATAGAACCTAATAATGTTTTATTAGAAATTTGTAAGGCACCATTGCACATAGACTAAGCAAATTTAGTATTAGATGTTATTCTTTAAGATTCTTTTCTTTTTAAGCATCCTAACATTCTTTTATTCCTAGGATTGTGCGGAGGTATATGACGAGATTATGTGAGGAATAAAAATAGGTCAGAATAACTAGAAGCAGATCTCCGTGCCGGAGATCTAGATAGGTTAACACCGTTTTTTCTGCTATCACTTATGTTTGTTAAGTAATATGTAAAATGAACTTTTGCTATGTTTGGTTTTTTCATATTATTTTAGGATAACTTTAGTTAGTTGCTTTTAGTCTCAAAACGTAGTATTTACTGATTTACAAATATCAGAATAGCTTTTGTTAGGTTTAAGTTGCCGCAGACCGACTTCTTGAATACCATCGCAGCGGCCTTTTTCTGGCACCTACAGTAAACATTTCTATGTTCGGGTTGAAAACGCGCATTAAATAGTTCAAAGACCGGGGTGGAGATTTGTGTTTCTTCTTCATGTCATCCTAATTAGTGACTTTTGTACTGATTAAGTGTATCCTTATTATCAAATATATACTCATGCCCGTCAAGTTATTTTATCAATAAAAATATAAATTCGCTCGTAGATGTATAAACTAATAATAAGTATTATATAATTACTACATGCAGATAAACATAAATAAAAATAAATGTCAAAAGACGCCATGTCAAAGTTTAATTAACATTTACCCGAGTCAAAAGATTCCTCGAGACTCGTATAGAAATTCAAAGGAATCTTCTATTAAGAAATTATAGGTACCATGAATTTTCACAAAAATATATTCTTCAAACGGTATTTAAAACGATTGCCGTCGAACACTTTCCATATTCTCAGAATAATCTACAGAGTCAATAAAATATCTTATCCGTTAAGGATGGGGAAGAGACATCTTCTATTTATAGATTCTGAAAGATGTTTTGTTTTCAAATAAAATACGCAATTGCTTATTCGGCTATTGTATATTTCTTTTTACAAAAAACAAATCATAAAAACTAATGACGAGGATTTTTTTTAATCTTTCTTTCAAACTAGAGTTACATAAGAAAATGTAAAATGAAACTGAAGTATTACTTAAAATCCCTAAAGAATTCGTTTTTCAGTTTAATATTAATGAAAGTGAGATAAAAACAGCAAAGTAGAAAGAAATTCAAGCTTCTGCAGTTCAGGGTATTAAAATTTATAAGTGATATAACATTAATAAAATATTCTTATGTTAAGAGACCTGTGCCCAACGGTCGACGTCCATGGGATGAGATGATAATGATGAACGGGTATTTATAAATCTTTAAAAAGTTTAACTTTAACGTACATGTTATGGCCAATTTCCTTCAATTTTTTTTTTTAATTTTATTATCAAGGCGATTTAATGAACACTATTAAAATTCATGATTTTAACTTATTTTTTAAAATAAGTTGTTTAAAAAATATCACAATTAAATATGACCGTACATAAAATATACCATTTCTTTAACATACCACTCTCCTAACTACAGCTATAAAATAAAAATCACGCTCCATTAAGTGCTCTCAATATACTTCAATAGCGGACTTGGAAAACGTTAAAGTATTTAATTTTTTTTTTTTTTTGATTCAAAGGACCACAAATAATTAAAACACGAGGAAACGGCAAAAATATGATAGTAAGTTTTTAACATAGACACGATTAATAACAGCATACATTGGAACATGTTTCAAAACCACATAAAGTATATCAAGAGGTGTTAGGTTTATTCCTATACTAGGTAATTAATGTAATAATAATTTAAAATTGGCGTTAGAAATAATATTGTAACCTAAAATACGAACACTTGCTCAAACGAACTCGCCTCGGTTCATAAAACTCAACGCGGCCATCTTGATAACGATAAAAGAAATTACTTCACACTATTGCTTGTTCTGCTTTCGTATATTGCTTTCTTTGCCTTTTTCTAACATTCGTAAAGTCTTTATTATAATTTGCATGATTTTTATGTAATCTCCATATAACAAAAACCAGATGAAGCGTGGCACATAGCCAAACAATCTGGGTTTATTTTTTTACATTCGTGTATAAGATTTTATACCAAGCAATAGTTACATATTATATTATCTACAACGAAAAATTCAAACATAATACGTGACGTAATTTGTAGGTAGTTTAAAAAGAGATTGAAAATGTTTAAATTCAGGCTCACGCTTTTTCTTATAAGAGTTACAGTTGCTCATTTTGCTAAAAAAATCTATTAATACAAATAGACACGTACCTCGTTCAAAAATAGGTTTGTCCACATTTAATAATATTGTAACAAAATGCAATAAACCGTCATTGTTTCAATCATCATTACGAATCATCAAATTATTGATTTGTCCTTATCTATCACCCGTTTCCTAGTAAAATAATATTTTTGTTCATAGATTTATTCAAAGTATTCGAGTTTGTAGTTGCCAAGCATGACAAAATCATTTATATGCTGAACGGATATTCTACACATCTCTGCCGGATAACCTGCAGTTCCAGTATGTGAATTCAAAAAATGCTCTCTTATAAGATTTTCTGGATAAAATTACATGCTTTTTTTTCAACCATATTAGAAGAATATTTGAACAAACATCATATAATCATAAATATAAGTTATTGAGTATATCTTTCTACATTAGGACAGCTAGTACCATTAGATCCAAATAGAAGAGAGAGATTGATCAACAAATTCATTTGTGTTCTGTAAAGTGCACAACGCTTTGTCGCCAAAAATACCAGTGCCAAGATCTAAATTATTGGTTAGTAATAATAAATTACAGACAGGAAAAGAGGTCTCAGCAGGGTTTCAAAAGGTATGTACCTCTTGGTGGTCTATTCAACAAAGACATAACCCAATGTAAGTATTAAATTCAAATGTCAAATGGCAGACCATATAACGTGGAGGTCAAATATTTAACAGATAGAAAAAAAATTGTATGGAAACTACCTAAACACTAAAATTGCAAAGTGAAGCAATCGCCTGTCTAATGGACAACCTGAAGAAGACCGCATCAAATCGGTGAAGGTAGAGCGTACAGAACATGCTGGAAATCGATTACAGAGAGAGACCCATGTTTAGCAGTGAAAATAAATAAGCTGAATTCATATTTACTAAATCATAACTAGATGAGGCTATTCAGAAATTTGTTAAAAAATTATTTTGATTGTTTAACCTATTGATGCTCCCAAAGTATAACACAAAAAAATGGTTTTTTAAAGGTGCTTGCTCGTTACTTTGATTGTTCTCATTACTCTTTGAACTGTATGTTTATTGGACAGTAAAGCTGCATTTCCTACTTTCTATTTGCATTGAGCTCTTTTAATGCGTGACATTCTCACAAAGCACTATATTGTTCAAATAATATATATAATTCTTATGAATAAAGTTGCAAAGTTGACCTATTTCAAGTCTATAAAATATTTAAACATTCAACATTCAGAAGGCCTCATTAGGCTCCGAACACAGTACCGTGAATAGACGAGTATGTAATAATTATTCATTATATACACCGGTATTAAATTAACTTAGATTATTATTCATTATTTCTTACTCTTGATTAAGAGGCATTAAATTTGTTAAATTTGTTGCTAAGTTAAAAATTCAAACATTTAGATAACAAATTATTTATTAAATTTATTAGGATAAGTATAAATATGAAAAATAGAGTGGTATAAGTTGGTAAATAACAAAATTATTATAATTTTTATACTACTTGCAGTTTCTATTTATGTAGTATATTTTCGCTCGCATAACCAAGAACAAAATACTCAAATTACTAGTTTTTGTGGGAACTCTGCTTCAAAAAACCGCAGAAGGGTTAAGTAACAATGAAATTGAGTTTTTTGCAGTGACCTAAATGTCACTATCTGAATACTGAAATGTAATAACAATAACAAAAGTGTCGAAATAACAACTTTATTATAAAAAGAATTAAAACACTAAAAATACACTATTAAATGAATTATGTAGATTAAGTAAAACTCGCGGCGGACATGATATTGACGAATCGATTGATACCGCACCTCTATCAATTCGAAGTGTATATGTAGATAAATCGCTATCTGCGAACATGGTAACGTATAGAAATTAATAACTAATTAACTTAACTAGATTATAAGACCAATGAACTGATAATTAAGATGAAAGGGTACTTACTAAACAGGTACAAAGTATGTTAATTTTTGAAATTGTAATTCTTTTAATTTTTAAAAATAACTTCTTGATAGACAACACAAAACCGAAGTGAACAAGTATAACGTTTTACAGGCAGGAGCTAGTTTTAGACTATTCTATTTTTATTAGAAAACGTATTAAAAGTAAATTAAGCCCTACATATTTTCTTTATACCGTGGAGGATTGGACATGGACTAACATGCGTCGTGATCTAATCCCTCATACAGGAAGCGACCTCCCACTTCGAGCTTTTATTAGAGCTATAAGAGGTACCGAAAAGGCGTGGGGTGCGAGCGTTGCGTTTTGCGTCGCAGCAGGAAGCTACGGAGAGAGAGAGACGAAGTACCTCTCTTCTTTCAATTTGTAACCAGAGGCCTGGGCGTCGTAGGAGGATGTATGAAAACCTTCAACCCTCATAACAGAGGATATGGCTATGAGTTCTCCGCCACTCGTCACATATCAAAGGCCTCGAAGTGGCGCGTGCAATGCTACTGTACAATACTGGAAACGAAGGAGCTCTAACTCCAATTAGAAATGTAACCCTGAAAAGGGCCAATGCCGACTAAAGGTTTTGAGAGGGACACGTGGAGGTTTTAGCCGACAAGAATCCAGCATAACTCCTCTGCTATCCCCGTGGTCGAGTAGTATCCTATATAGGATTTCTTCACAAAAAAAGTATTTATAATTTCTAATGAAACTGGATAACAAATCTAGAGTTTTCTCTTTAACTTCGGTTCAGTTTATTTAGAGTAAACCTTTAAAATACACTAAAAAGTCATAAAAATTTTTGAACTAACTTTTTAAACTAATGAGGTTTCGCAAAAATTTACAATGTACTGTACTGTGCGTGTTATGTACAAGTAATGTGATTGATTACCATAATACTTGAAACATTACGCAAAAATGTAGTTAAATAAAATATACGTAAACTAAATGTATGCTAACATTGACAGTTTCTATGAACTGGTATAAGTTTATTATGTTTTTAATAAATTCACTTTCTTGTACAACCATTTTCAAATTTATCTTACTTCACCCTTTTTACCTTAATAAACCCCGAGGCCTCTCAGGAAATCCCACTAAAAGGTCAAATAATTTACATGATTTTCAAGAGTTTATTCCTGCAATAAATAAGGCACGTGTTAAAAATAAAATGATAAAACTAATGAAAGCTTTTAATATCGATTAAATTTATGTATTTAGCACATAATTAATTTCAATTCCGGTAAAGTGTTTGTTGAGTCTAAATGCAGTCGAAGGACGGATTAGGTTAATAACTATAATAAGTTTAAAGATAATGTGACTATCCCTTTCTTCCATAATGAAAATTATCCTTATAGAATAATTATCACCATACTTTATGTGACCAAGACAA
>DWLS01004296.1:0-14212 GCA_018246255.1 Pachliopta kotzebuea | reverse complement strand
AAACAAGAAAAGCGGAAAATCGAAAAAAGCGACAAAAGTCATAAATATTAATTAGTATTGCTGAAGAATTAAAACAAAAAGGTTCAAAAAATATATAGAGAATCCATTTTTTTAGGACTTTTATATTCGTTTAAGAAAGACACATTTACAGCAAATTTTGTTTTTGTTTGTTATGAATTTTTTATTATAATATTTATACCTTAGAAGCTGGAATATCAGGGAGCTGTAACATGTTCATGTTTAAATCATTTATGTTATGAGATTTAATAATTTAAATAAAAACACATCTTTATAATCTGCAATGAGTAAGATTTGGAATTTTTAGGGAGAATTTACTTATTAGACTACAAACGCCATATAATTATTATAGTTCAGATTTAAGAATTAAGTTGAAAAAAAATATTATCTCTACCTGAGAAAAATCAATTGTTGGTAACTGCAAAATAATTTAAGATAGTATACTACAATCTTTATTAACATTTTTACTACATAAAAAATTCTGTAACATTTTATTATACCTGTATTCCACTAATGTGAATAAACTGCAAAAGAAAATTTTAGATAAACAAATAAAAAAAAATTAAGCGCGTATTTTGAAATATATTGGAGATACATTATTGAAGAAAATTGTTAAAAAAAATATTTACCCCCGGTATGTTAATATCAGGTAACTGAAAATATGTGAACACTATTTACTATACAAAAGTATGACGTTATTTTCTTATTGATAAATTAAAGTGTAAGTAAGAAACAAAAATAACTTAATTAATCCTTATAACAATGTAATATCGATGAATGATTTCCTTTTGAATATTTTATGATAAATTGTAAATATTAGTTATATACCTTGGGGAGAACAATTTTTGGTATCTGTAAAAAATGTTTCCATTGTTGAATCTCTAGATGTATTTTTTCTTATTGTTTTTTTATAACAATACTTTCAAGTAATTATTTATTTATAAAGAAATCTCAATAGTTTTACCGATGTTTTTTTTTTTAATTTTATGTCAAATTTGTAAACATTTTACCTTCGATAAATTTATTTCTGGTCTCTGGGAAATTAAAATGAAAGTGTGAATTACATTTGTTTTTGACAATTTATTAGCGGAGTAAATATATTTTATATACATCAATAAAATAAATTATTATATTCGTAAAGAATATAAATCATTTAAACTTACTGAAAATGAGTCTTTCTTAAACATATATATGTAACTATTCGAAAAAAAATTACGTACATCGTTTATTATAAAAAAATTTGTTACATTACCGTTCCCTCTTCTATAGTAATCTGCAGATATTTAAATAATTTTTATATTAGTTGCTGTGATATGAAAAGTTTAAAGTCAGAAGTGATTTGTTAATTATTTCGAAGACGAAAGGATAGTATTATTTATTTCATATTTGTTTACTATACCTTCGGATGTTTAAACTGCAACAAACAAAAACAAATTATTTATATTTTCATACAAAATGCCAATATCTTAAAATTTTAAGTTCGTCTTTGTATTGTGATGATATGAAGAATAATAATAATTAAAAGGTAATTACCTGTTTATGTACTACTGCGGTCCGCATTTGTTACGTTTTAAAATAATTATATTATTAAATATAATATTTAGAATTATAACTTATAATATATTACTGCTAAAATGTTTTATCCTTTATGCATTCCTTACCGGAGGCACTCTGTAAATAAAAACAACAAATGGTTTATGCATTAACAAATACTTTACTAAATATTAAAACTCAAAAAAAAATCTGTTTACATACATATTGCTTTTTATATCAGGAGGGTTACTTCCAACTGTGGATAGAAAAAATTACGTTAATAACTCACAAAAGAAAAATTTCTTTTTAATATAATTTTCATGAATTACTTTTTGCTTATAAATAACATTGTTCTAGTTTGACGAGCGTTGTCAGCGAACATTAAGTAAAAAGGTTGTTATGTAAATATCCTTATTAACATCTCATTATTAGTCCTTCTCATCAAGCGAACATCCTGCTTTCGTTGTAAACGTATATCAATATATTGATACCCATGAGCTCAAAGAAGGCTTCACAGAAAACTGCTGGTAGCGGGCAACAAAAGATCGATACGTGTGAAGACCATTTTGAAAAATCGATGACAATGGTGATGATGATAATGTTCGAGTCCTATTATGGTTTTAAAGACGTGCAAACTTAAAAACATCAAGACCCGATGCAAAAACACGGATTTTTAAAATGAGTGGTTCATCATCATCCGTTAGACGTCCACTGCTGGACATTAGCCCCCTCCAATAGAGGGGTATTTAAGCCATCTTCCACCACGCTGGCACAACGTGGGTTAGTGGAAAGCCAGAGCCTCGTTTGTTATTTAGCAGGGTGCATCGCGAGCAGGTGGGGTAGACTTGGGTCCCCAGAATTATTGTGAGGTACTCCTTGCAAATGGATGGTTGATAAAATAATTTTAAACCTTGGATTTTGGGACATTTTATGTCTAGTCTATAGGCTTATTATTCTATATGTGTCATAATTCGAATCAGATATAACATATCAACATTTTTAATACACGTATAGCTGTAATGTCGCATCACATAATGGTCACGCTTTCCTCATTTACAATGAATTTAACATGATATTGCAGAGCGTATAACACTTATTTCACATTAAAATATATAAATGATATTATAATTGTTCAGACTACTTTCCTTCTCGAATCTTAATTTAGTACTTTCGAGAAATAATTATCTAAAATAATAAAATAAGAATATAGAAGATGGTCGGCATGATAGTAAAGTATCATGAGTCATAAGCAGATTTTCTGAAACGATCTTGATCTAAAGATTAATAACATCGATCAGATATTTAATTTCAACGCAAATTCAATTATACTCTTAAATATTATTTGAATTTGTTTTCCTTATTTTTATGTATCTAAATTGTATGTAACAAATAATCACCCGTTTTCAAAAACGTCAGTAACTCACAATGAAAACAAAACTAACCTTTGTACTCCTTCAGGACACCATTTTCGTTTGTCAACACAGTTGTCCCATCAGTTTTGACAATATTGCCTTTTTCGTCAGTGGTATACCCACTGGATGATTGAACCACAATACCGTTAAATGATTCTCCAGGTCTCGGGTTCTTATTAATGATATCTTGTGGACTCGGTATATTGATTGGTGGGAATTGTGGTATTATGGGATGGAATTGAGGGAAGCGGACTGGCGGGAAGTTAATATTCGAGAAAGGGAACTGTAATCGTAACGTAATAGATTAAACTTAAAATAATGTGATTCAATTTAACTTTTGATTAAATGGACTATAGAACATATAATTTAAAATTGTTCTTAATTAATTTACAAAGACGAACTTTTGCTTTTTTTTTTAAATTAGGTATAGTTGATTAAAAATAGATGAAACATACTTTATTGTGATTATAATAGTATCTTACCTGTCCAAAAGGAAACCTGGAAAAATAGCATTCAAATGATTGTTAAGTAATTTTTAAAACTTATATTCCTCTATGACGGTATAAAATACAATAAATCGGTTCAATAATAAAGTAAAAAAACTAAAACCTTTATTTCACGTTGTTTGTATTCTTTTTTGTTACTTTGATGTTACTCTTATTTTAGAATAAAGAAATCAGAAAACTTGTTTAGCTTACTTAGATCAATTTAAAAACAACTATCTTACCCTCGAAATGGATTATATTCATTTTCGTTATTTGGTTCAGCTGTAAAAATATGATGCAATTAATATGATTTTAAAGCTTATGAAATGACTGCTCCTCTAAATATTTATCGCAATTCTATAGCACATTTAAATTTGCAGATGTAGTCTTGAAGTCTAAAATCATTTAATTATTACTAAATAAGATTATTAAGTATCTATGAAAGCCTTTTATGGTTAATATTTAAATGTAAAACCGTTTAAAGAGTTCTATCTTTTAGGTACATTTTATAATCTACTACTATTTACCATCTACGTATTTTCTTATATTCGGAATATCAATTGGAATAATCACTTTAGTAATATACTTATTCACTTTGCTGATTGTAAATGGCGTTAAGCACAAAAAATCGCTATTTGCTATATTTACACAGTTGTGCCGCAACACAATGCCGATTATATTAATACAAAGATGTACAATTACTCACGGTTACAAAGCAACGGAAATTTTTAACTTTCTAATAAAATTTTCATTTTTCTTAAAAAAAAATGCGTTGATATAACGTGTTTATTGAAATGTTACATTCTACTTTATTTATTTAAGTAAATCTAACACAGTTACAGATGATAGTTATCGACTACCGTTTCGACACTTACATAAATATTAACGGTATGTATTTGATATATAACATATTAATAAAATAAGTTTAATTTCGCAGTAAATTATTGAAAATCTTATAGCAACTTACCATGAGCAACAACTAATATCACGAATGTAGTAATTAAAAATAAATTCGCCATTTTGCTGAGTCGGTTCACGTCTCGACCGTCAATAGTCGTTTAAAATTTTTACTGCTTAACGATGAGCTCGGGACAACACTGAAAACTTGTGCAATAAATCCTCATTTAAGTATTATTCATGACTTGTTATTCGAAACTATACAAGCTGTTTAAACACTGCGACAAATGGGCATTTAGTTTTCTGGGAAACTTATTGAAAAATGCTAATACGAAACATATACAACCACAAAGAGATGTATTGTACAGTGTCCTACAGCTAACAAATACTTATTCACCAATTTTTCTTCAAAAATTACCAAGTGATTATGAGATTTATTGTTTAAAATGTAAAGGTTTTTTAATCTCTCGTGATATAAGACCAGCGCACAGTAATATTCTGACAATACTGCGGCTTGTGATGAAGCCGTCTAATTCCTTTCGTGTCTCCGGAGCATAATAAAGACAATATGTATAATTACTACACGTACTAAGGCTTTATTTAGAACTAGTTCACTGTGTAAACCGAGATGCTTTAGTTAGTCGGCACAGCTATTTATTGAAAACTAGATTATGTTACACAAACAAAAGCTATAAAAGTACATTAAAATAATGAAGGGAAAATAAAACAATTAATATTTTTGCGATTAAATAATTTTTTATAGGAATGTTTTCCTTTGTCCACTTCTTTGTATCGGGTAATATATAATTTTAATCAACGGTACTTTGAAACATTAATAAACTACTCTGTATAAATAAATTGTTTGTGAACTGATACCTCCGTAACCATTGAACAAAGATTTTTTAAAAATTGCTAGATACATGTATACGTAATTTTAATTGGATTATAAATCAAATTAGTATAACATACAGTTACCTAACAAAGGCTTTCCAATATTACTTATCCAAGAAGCTATTGTAGATTATAGCAATAAAATTTTATGCCTTAAAAACTTTTTTGGTAATGAACATATACTGAACTGGTAATAAACATAATAACTGCTCAATACAAAAATTACAGGTTTTGTGACTACCTAAAATTAAATGGGCGTGTTTTTTATCAATGAATGTTGCAAAGTAATCATTCTATTGTTTACTAACAACTGATGAACTTATCTAGATATATTATGAATTAATTGACTAAGTTTAGGACTAAATCTTCTTACCTTGTTTGAGTCGAAAAAAAAACAGTGGCAAAACTAATGTATAATCTGTATTTGAAAAACACGTTCGCGAAACATGTATACGAATGCGTCTGACCTTCACGAAATATCGACAAAGATGCAATATTTTGAAATGCATGCCGTTACATTTATTATCGGCCGTTATGTAATTTTTTTTAACATTGACAATTTTTTTTTACTTATTATTTCCACAGTCTGAGGGAAACATCTAAATATAACCTTTGAGTTAATTTAATACAAAATGGGATGCAGTATATTCTATGATTATTAATGTGGTATTTATTTGCTGGGAAAAAGTATCAGTTGATACTTTATTGTAGTTCGTAATTTATAAACAAAGAGTAAATTAATTATTCGTAAATAACATATTATCTATTTATACCCGTTTTACAGTTATACTCTTAATCGGAATAACCATTGCATAGTTTTTAGCATAGTCTTCTCAATATTATGTTATAAAGATATAAGACAAGCCCGAAAAATCCTGCATGCGTCGTTATGTTTTCATTATCTTCATTAGTTTATAAGATTAAAATCCACTGGAATGGGCCAGGTACTAATTTTCATGATTTGGATACAAAGGTCATAAGTACAATTCTCATAAAATTTTTCGTTTCTGCTTAAATCCTCTTTCACAGTGCTAACTTTTACCTTTCATATCTCTTTAAGTGAATGAATTATTGACGGTTATAGTCCGGTTTCCTGTACTCTTTTCCTAAACTTAATTATCTCCTGAAAGTGTCCACGTAGCTCTTCCGGTTTAAAAGTTACAAGCGTTACGAAGTATTTACGTCAGCGCATTAGTATCTCTTACGCTAATACAACCAGGTAATAGAAAGTAAAAAGAGACGTCAGTTTTAAGCCTTACCTACACTGATGTTTAAAGCTTAATTTTCTCACTTTAGAATCACAATTTTTATTTAATATAATAGAGTTGTACTTCAAAAGATATTAAGACTATTTTCCAGATGATATTAATAAAGACTGCCTTTTAGACAATCTCAATTTAAGACTTAACTTATCCTAAAACTTTGGGAGTGTTCTGGCCAACCAGGTTCTTATGTATAATACGTCCGGTAGGCAATTCAGAGTATTATAATTGAAAGATAAAAGGTTGCTATGTTGTCATAATGTTGCACAATCTCTATTAAAACAAGAAGCTTTGTGATAACTGTAAGCAAGGCGGATACTATTTGGGGTCATTGTAAGTGGTAGCAAATATTGCTTTCGCTTCTTTCGTTACATGAAACAGGTTACGTTTGTATGTGTCAATGTGACGTCATATTTCTCGTTTCACTGCTTTCAGCTTTTCTTAAGTATCTGTCAGTTATCTAAGTATTACTAAGTAGTAGCCATGGTTTTAATATTTTTGTATTTACTAATAACTAACCCTCTCTGGTCAAACATTTATAATTTTGAACACATAAAGATTTTACAATGTTAATTTTGTTCATCACTTAAAGTTAAAATAACACTTTAAATTTAACTTAAAATTTAAATTCGGAGGAATAAGATATTATCGAAATTACTATGAACCTTATATAAGAAGAACTTCAATAGCTATCAATGATGCAATTAAGTTCTGATAAAAGAAAATAAGTTAATAATATAAAAGTGTAAGTTATTTGAAATTGCCCTTATTAAGTACCTTCTTGAAGATATTGAAAAAAGGATCAGATTTTATGATCAAACGTTTTACGTATATGTAATAAATTAGTACAAACTATTTTGAAATACATCGAAAAAAAATACAAATTTTTGGGACTTCTATCTAAACTGTCAACCATTATCTATCGTTCTTTAAAGGTAAGTTAGGACAAGCGTGATAAACTCCTGTTGTCCCGTCAAACTTTCCACTCGTTTCAGACTTGAGTAATTGTGTATAGCAATTAGTTCAACTACATTGACTTGAATACATATTTTATTTTACATCACTTTAAACAAATGCTTACGTTTATGCTTAACGTAACATTTGCTGTTACGTAGTAAAAAGGCGGTTTAAAGTATTTATTTACTTTGTGACTCAGCGTCTCATTTATATATATTTTACAGACTCCGAAAAAAATTAAAGTATTTCAATATATTTCCAAAGTTTAAAAATCTTTTTTAAAGATTGCATTATAAAACTATTATACAAAAAAATAACTGCTTTTTTACTTTAAATCGTACATAAAGTAATATAGAATACTTTGAAAAAAAATTATTGTAGAAAAACTTGTCAGTCACATTACATCAATAATTTTACATAGTACAAACCCTGTAAAAATTAACGATGCTGATCTTTAACAACAACAAAGCCTATCATTAGTCATTATAGCACTCATCATCTCAATCTATTATATTGCCAAAAAAAGCAAAAGAAATTAATTATAGTGTTCATTGTAATCCCTTTTCTAATGAAGTAATAACAGAAAATTGTTAAATTTCTTCAAGAAACTTGAAGAGCGGTGAACGAGAGCAGCGATGCGTTCTGAAGGACATCTTGGGTCTCCAGTCAGCTCTGCAATGCACCCTGGGAGTTCTAGGGATTAGAATCTTAACTCAGTCTTCCCTCCAGAAACAAGGTATCTTCTGAAGATCACTCTCATAATAAAGTAAAGTACAATGACATCACTTGTAAGTGTTGTGACGTGTCGTCGCGACAAAGAATTACAAATACATTACACTTGCGTGCACTTAGACATGTGAGTGTAAGTGACCCTGACACGGTACGTGCGACCCCGGCTGGTCAGAAACTCACCCAGGTTTTATTACATCGTGAACGAATTCTTTGAACCAATTCTTTAAGCCGTATCCAAAAATTAAAACTAAAAACATTTTTATATTAAATTAAACTGTACTTAGGGAACCTATAATTATTGTCGTTTGTACATAAAGGATCATATAGTTGAAGTCAAACATTAACTTTCTATAAAGTCTGGAATCTGCGACCAGGCTTTGGATCATCCCATCAAATATAACAAATTCGATTGAATACATATCCTTAAAAATAATATCAATTACAAGAAAGGATGCTACTACTTGGTATCCCATTATTAAGAAAATTAAATAAAATACCAGGCATACCCATAGAAGTCTCCCAGACAGTGAACTAATATTGAATAGATCAGAATTGTAAACAAAGAAAAAACCTGTAGGTACTCCATGACGACTATGATCTCAGCACATCCGTCACCTTTGTTCACCCGTGAATTTTTGGTATACACATGAAATCTTTCATTACGAAGGTTTTTTTATTCTCTTCTTTGTTTCAACTTGCTCCTAATGGCGAGACAGTTACACATATATAATATAACACTGATCGCTACTAAAATTTGTAAAGAAATAAAGCAATAATAGGCTCTACTTCATTATATCGCATATAAACAAGTCATGTCTTGATATAAAAGATATATATACATTATATTATTTAATTACCAAAAGGAAATTTGAGAATAAGACTTTTGTATAAATAACTAGAAGTGTGCCTCTTAATGTTATTTTTAATTATGTTCGCGTTTAATTATTATGTAGTATAAAGGCAGGGCAGAACAGGACAAGGCATCCTTGTGGGCTGTTAAGAGCATATAATTCTTAAAGAAAATGCATATGTAAGTACATCTATTTTTAGACATGAAATGATATGGAAAATTTTTGATTTTTCTAGTAAGGTATCAATAGAGGCGTTCATAAAGTACGTAACTTAGCTGTCAGTGACCGTTTAGGTATATATCAGAAAAAATAACGAGGTAGTAATTAGTGAAATTACTACAGGAACAATCTTTATGTGACAAGTATAATGTATGTCACACTTACTACTGCTATGTTATTGTCTGATTGTTTTGTTTAATATAAAAACGGTTATGGGAATAGTTTCTTAATCCATTAAAATTGTTGTTACTCATAGTCAATATCACTTGTCCTTTGTGTATGAAGTCAAATTGAGATAAGAAATCAGATAAGTATATAGATTGTTATAAACAAAACTATACTAACACTCGACACTGATGCCCAATATATAATATTTTCTTAATCATTTTGAATAATTAATAGCAACATCTAAACTTGTCTTTACATGTCTATTTATTATTCAACTACAATACATGATGCAAATAATGCGGATCTTTATACTGTAAAGGATTTTAAATAAATGGTCTTTTACTTCATATATCATGTGATCAAAGTCAGGTAACTACGACTTACATAAGCCAGTGATTCTTATACGAACTAGTTTCGCGAAATAATCGAGTTCAGCGTTACTCATACTAAACCTATTGTTCACAAAAACATTTCATCCGGTAACCTTTTTAATCTTACATCGGTTCATAGAATCGTTGCTGATATCCTGTATGTCCTCAAGGTTATTTTGTTAGATAGTTTAGAATAATCCAACAATTCAACCATGATTGTAATTATATACATTTTCTTCATTACTTTAGCTGCCGCTAGCTATCTTATTTTGAGGGTTATTATTGTACTCGCTGCTGTCGTTTTCTTGTAGTTGTTACCTCTTTATTGCTTTTTAGGGCTCATCTGGATCATGTCCGGAGAACATTTTTGCCAGTCTCTCTCCTATAGACTTCTGCATATAGTTATTTTTTTATAATATCGATGTTTTGTTGATTTTGTACAAAAATAATTATAGATAGAAGCCCTGTTATGAAGGCTTATCTCCCTGTTTCACACTATATGAGCCTTTTTAAATTAACCTTTGCGATTAATTCTAAGCTTTTTAATTTTTAATTTGTAGTATATTTTATACATTTAATTTATTAGTAGTAGTATAGTAGTATTGACAAAAGAAAACATAAGTTATACATCAAAGCTATACAGCTCTGATGTATAACTTATGTTCTTATGTTTGTATAGAATAGATAAAAAAGTTACTTTTATTCCACACATCGAATATATCTTAAAAAAGCAAATAAAATCCTTGGCTTTGTACTAAGAAATAATAAAGGCTTCAAAAAAATAATAATAAAGGCTTCAAAAAAATAATAATTAAAAAAATAGTATTTGAATATCAAGTAAAAGATATTTAAGTTCATCATGAGACGAGAAACGTCCACTACTAGACATAAGCCTCTTCCGATAATAGAGGGATTTGGGCCATTTCCCACCATACTGGCCCAATGCGGGTTGATGAGCAAAGCTATGTATGGTATATGGATATAACCATGTAAGGTGTATAGATTCAAATAAATGTTTTTAATGGATTATCTGGAAAATTCGGTACAAAATCACCGTAACAATATATTGTCAAAAGGATATATTGTATTTTCGTATATGTTTAATGTTTATATTTACCCATATTACCTAATCAAATATAGTTTTAGCAGATACTTTAGTTTCATGTAATATAATATTTTAACCAGTAGCCTCGAATGTTGTAAGTCGATATACCAGCAGCCACCACAAGTAAATCCGTGACCATATTCTAAGAAATGTATCTGGGTGGACAATACTGATATTTTATACGAACAACCTTCACATAAGATCGGATAATTTGAAAATATCCGATTGGGATTATTAAGCATTAATTTGTATTAAGCTTATAGTCGGGTGACCATTGTGTGGTTCCTAGTCCTGCCGTTATAGATTTTACAATTTCTATGACCTAAAAAATTATACCTATAAAATGGGACTTAATAAGAATCTTCATGTACATCTTAATTAAAACTTAAAGACAATATAGAATTAATATATTATTATATAATTATATTATTATTATATTGAATGAATATATTATTACCGATAACAAGTGCTGATTTTAAATTTCTAATTTAAGTATAATACAACGTTAACGGAAATATTTCTTGCGTGAATATGAAAATAATAATAATAGTGATTCGGACAGGTTATAAAAACCTGACTGGTTTTTAAACGAATCCTGTTTATTACTTTAGTTTGACGAACTTTTTATAGTAACATTAAAAATTCGCGATTTATAAGTTACTACGCATTTTTTAAAAGGACTAACGGTTTATATACATAAAATATATTCTTTCGTTCTGAGGAGACATTAATAATTTCGGTTATATTTACCTTCAAAAGCAATAGAAAAATTAGTGCAATTAAGCTAATCCTGTACATATTACGCTTTATAATTAGTTTCATATTTTTCATATTTTTTTTTAATTGAAATCTGTTATTAAAGAAATAATGAAGACTTTCCGATATCTAAGTGAAAATTAAGTACACCCTTCCAACGTGAGTAGTATGACAACTAGGACATTGGGTTTCCCAATCTAATCTTAGTTTTCCGCATCATCCAAGATTCGTAACAATAGAACACTTAGCTCAAGAAGGTGATGCTTTATGAGTTTTACATATCGCTGGGAGGGGAGCAAATGTGTACGAACAGGACATCGACTCGAACACAGCGCAGTGGATTTTCTGAAGGCTGTGGCGCGGGCCGCATGCCAACGCTACGTTTGACCTCGCACGACCCTATTAATACAAGAAGCAACGTCTATCGCTCATAGTCTGCTCAATAATCCCAAACATGATGTTCCTTTTGTCGTTTGCATGCCTGGCGGTGGCTTTGGGGGTGGTAAACACTACTCCTGTCCCTGCTAACAATTTCGTGTTCCCGGACGATGCAAGAAAGCAGCGGAAATTGGAACCCATCACTCCCCCCAAGCTTCCGGTGTTAGAACATCTGGAGCGAGATCCTAGTACATTACTCCCTGGTGAAGGTGGAGGAAAACGTGTGTCGGGAACGGTGAAGCCTCGCTTCGGTTTTGGAGGCGATTTCAACGTGGCTCCTACGGGAACCGGGGGTCTGTCCGCCAGCGTGAGCAGCAGCGCTAGCGGCGCAGGCCTCAGCCACTCAGCATCGCAGTCATTCTCATTTGGTTTCAACGAAGGGTTCAGTGCTTCACATTCAGCAAGTCAAGCTTCTTCTTTCAATGGATTTGGAAGGTCAGTGTTATATTATTTTTTCAATTTCATGATTGAAATTTTTATAACAGAGACGATCGTTACATATCTAAGTAATATTAAATCTTGTCTGCTTTATAATAATTGTAATTTTTTTTTGCATTATTTAATAATTTTATTAATATAAACTCTTTAACAATAACAACCGTCGTTAAAAACCTATTAAAAAGTTTTTTTTATTTGTTTAGAGAACTTTTTTTGTATAATGCATAATCTAGTTTTTGGAATCGTTTCGCTAAATCTATTACTTTTACTATACTTCTACTATCTATTTGCATTACAAATATAAAAATCAAAAGCTTTTGGGTGGTAATTGTAGTTATATACAAATATAACTGAAATTATATTGTCATGTCATAATTAATCTACAAAAAAATTAAATACCGTCAACTCCTCAATTTACTTAAATTATATCTACAAATTACTACGTGATTGGTCGATGATGATTAAGAATATACAAGTTGCTCATATAAATGATTAAGTACATTAAAATTTAACTATATTATATCATACCAACATTTCTGAAATACTAAAATTAAGATACGTTTTCTTCTGTCCTGTTAACTAAACTTAAATATCCCTATACGTCTATATTTCATACAACTATTGATATAATCATTAATTTGATTCAATTCAATTCAAATTCGTTAGAATTTTTAATTGTAATATTAAAATATCACTTTGTTACTCATTTCAGTTATATAAATATTAATATGACACTCATTAAAAAATATTTTCTCTTTCTGTGTTTGAACCAAGAAATGTTTGTGATAATGTGATTGACTGATTTTAAAGCGGCATTCATTAACTGACAGATTTAGTCATACACAAAATATAACATAGACAAATTAAAATAATAACTGTTATGTTTATAAAACAAATTATTTATATAAAAATTAAATTCATTACAATAATAAAAACACCGATTTAGTTTGATAAGACTACGAAGTGTTTAAATATGTGGAAATGGTAATGTTTGCTTTTGCACTAATAACAATACTAGTGATATTTCTGCCGGATTTAACTAGTTCAATATAAAACTAGATTAGTTTCTTTGTTATAATATTTACTTGTTTAAAAATCACAAGGCCGGTGACCCGTTCCACAGGATCAGTCAACCTGGGTGTAACTTCCGTACTTGCTCTTATTACGTCGTCACTCATTTCAAGATCAACCTCTTTTTCTGCTATAAACGATCCATTGCAGATCACCTTTCTTTGCGAATAAAGTTGACCGTTATTTTATATCGACAATGCGTCAACACTTAACTTCAGTTTCACACTATGTTGTGACAATGAGGACGAAGACGGAGAAAAGTACTAGCCCACAATACTCTGGCTCTCATATATTGTCAGTCGCAACACATAAAGGTCTTACAGCAACTGATTTACAATATGTCGTGGGAGCTACTCAAGATAAAATCTAAATTCTTAATACTACCAAATATCTATTTAAATATCACAAATTAAATTATGACAAAAACAAACTACATTTACTCTACATTACACTTTATTGGAAAGTTGAAATTAAGTTATCACGATGTAGAGTAAGTTTAGTAAATGTTTTACAACATGGTTTTTTTATTTATTTTAGTATAAATATCTAGACGCATTAATCAGTAGATAAGAAATATTTACATTCTTCTATAGGCAAGTAATTCTACT